>BQNB010031620.1:12092-53834 GCA_026074375.1 Tanacetum coccineum | reverse complement strand
CTTGTAATTAAAGATTCTACACGATGGCTCGTGATGCCACTGTTGGGTTTTACAATCTAATTAACCATATTAATTAACACGAGTACGCAGCGGAATAAAAGAATCACATGTAGAATACAATAATTAACAAGATAGAAAACATGTACCTTTTAGCACGAAACGATACACCGTTTAAAGGTAACCGTAAACACCGTCTTCTATATACGCGTGTGTATAACGTCACACGCGAAACCACCAAGAATCAAAGGTATGATTCCTCTAAGCTTCCACACACAATACGTTCTTAGCAAACAATGAAGTATGCTAGTACTAGTAGTGTATTAGCAAACGATCTCCAAATCTTGACAATTCAAGCAAACCGAATGACCCTTTGTTCTTAAGGTCGAACCAACAAACCAACGAAAAACCCTTTGAGGGTTTAATAAGCGATCGAACAGGGAAGGGAAGAAAACCGAAAACCTTTAAAGGTTTTAAGGTTCGGTCGAGCTAAAAACCCACAAGGACGATTTGTATTTTTTTTGGTTTTTCAAGTTATGATTTAATGAAAACCCAAAACTCTATATATATAGTCCTCAAGGCTTTCCTAATCCCATTAGGATTATATTTTCAGCCCACCTAGGAGAAGGAGAGTCAAACCACACCCTTTTATTCTTCGGTTTTATATATTTAGTCCCTTAACTCTTTAAATGACTAATATTTAATATTTGTTAACATTTAACGATCGTTTGCTAAACACACTATTTAAACATTGTTTACGTATAACGTGTGCGTCCCCTTAGGCTCGTATAATTTCCGGACATATACTTTTATATAATGGACATATTCCAACAACTAGAAACCCATTTAGACCCATGACCCGACCCACCAATTTCGCCACTTATAATAATATTTAGAGAATATGTCACTAACCAAGTTTCATAGTGTTACATTTAGTCCCTCAAACTTTATATCAAGCATAAAAAATTGTTCTATTCTTTTGAAATTCTTAAACAAAGATGCGGTTAAAGTATCTATATATGCATTATCATGTTATACCTTAATAATAAACATCCGCCTCTGAATAATAAACATCCGCCACAGTTAAAGTATCTATAGATGCATTATCATCTTATACCTTAATAATAAACATCCGCCTCTGAATATTTACTACCAACTTTTTCTATGACCAATTAATGCACGGCTACACATAAAAAAATAACCACGAAATAATAACTAAAGTTTGAGATAAAAATTTCAAAACAATGTAACACTACTTAAAGTTTGAGTGTTTTTTTTATAATCAAAATAAACTTATAGTGAATAAATTAGAGCATATCTGAAACTTGGTTAGTTTTTGACAATTTTCACCCTCACATTTATGTAACAAAATTATTAACATACTCTAATATTAATTAGAATAATAATAATGAGGGTTTAGACACGAAAACTTACCATGAACAACACGACAATTCACTTGGCCAGTCTGTTGACAGGTGTTGCCTGTTTAAATCAAAATAAATAAAAAAATACTAGTAACATATACTACTAAAAAGTTCAATTTTCAGCATATAAGGGGTGTTTGTTTCGGCTTATATAGCCGGCTTATGGCTTATTTGATTTTAGGCTTATCTTTCATAAGCTCACTTTTTGAGGCTTATTTTTAAACTTTTCGGCTTATATAAGTTTCTTATGTTATAGTGAGCTTATGAAACATAAGCCCCAAAACTAAATAAGCCATAAGCCGAAAAAAAACACCCTCTAATAACACTCACAAGGTTTTGCCATTATCTCTTTACAAATAAGGCAGACAGTCCCAGCCACACCAGCTGCATTAATTAATTGATTACTAAATTAGAATAAGAATAACACAAAAATAATACTATTAAACTTAGGGTTTAAAAAAAACTGACTCCATTTCCGAAGAGCGACTGCATCCCACTTTGTTAAAGTAAAACGTTTAGGCTTGTTGTTATTAGGTGGAACAGAAGATGATGCTGATTATGCTTCACCGGTCATCATACTCAAGCCGTTGGTTAAATGTTGCAAGTAATAAAATGGGAATTTATAAAGGGAGAGTACGGATCTTTATACTGTGTTCTAAGAAAATGAAAGAAAGGAGGAAATTTAAAAAAAAGACACTGAAAAAATAGTTTAATTTTGTTTGTCTTTTTTTTTTGAATGGCAATTTTGTATATTTTTAATGTAAGTGTTTCGGGCTAAACTTGAGCTGAAAATGTTTAAAAACTAAAAAATACAGTGTAAAGTTTTGAAAGAGTTGCAAGTTATTGGGATAATCATTTATAAATTTATTTAACTTTTTATTTTTCTAATTATGTGTATTTTTTTTCCTATTATATATTTAAAGTTTTTGAATTTTAATATTTGTGTATACTTTGTTCATGTAAAATGATATTTTTACTTTTGTTTTGTAACAACTCTATTGAGTGTCAAAAATAAAGTGATTATTTTATTTGAAAAAATACACATAAATGTCAAAATTAAAAAAATGAAATACCTAACAAATTTAGAGAAAACGAGGCTTGGTCACACCCGTGCGTTGCACCGGGCTTGGTCTGTGGAAAAAATCGGATTGTTACACACTTGTTACAATTCTTATAGTTTCAACTTCATATCAATTGTACTAAAGTTACGCAAGAGTTGTAAGTTACTTTTATACCCGTGCGTCGCACCGGGTTTGTTTTTTGGAAAAAAAATTGAACTTTTATATCGGGCGAAACCCCGCCATCCAAAAGACCATCGTGTACAGCTCGGAATCCTACTTGTACAGCTTAGGATCCTCTCTTGTCAACGTGTCGCTTTCTACTCGACGCCACCAAGTTTGGTTGCCTGCAAAAAAAACATCAGCGACTTGTACATTTGTCATTCATAATTTAAACATTCAAGAAAAGTTAATTGGTCCTACTCGAACTTACCAACATATAATTGAGGCAATAATGAACAATGGAAGTAAAATTATCAAGAGTTATATTATTTGATTGTCTGCAAGCAAGACATGAAAATGTGGAATTTAGATCATATACATGAATAACACAAAGACCATGTAGCAGCGATGACAACTTACAATAACTGGGCTGTAGCAAGTCCATGTTATATGTGGATTCTGTAGTTGCTGTAGCAAAGGTAAAAGATGTGATATGCATATATCCAGGAGGATCTAGTGCACGTACATGAGGTTCTTAGTTTGTACAAATAGTACCATGGCTGACCCTTTTTGTGGACGTACATTGTTGATAGTCAGCGACTGTGTGCATTGCTCCTGAATAAAGGTTTGTGTCATTGTGAACACAAACATCAGGATGTGTACATATGTGCGTGGATGAAGAATGAGTCAAGATGCTAATGAAATGTTGTAAGACTAACTAAATCTGCAGCAACTTACGTGGCAGTAGATAGGTGACAGTGTCATTTAAGAAGGAACTCGTACCCGCTAATGAGACGTGTGAAGCAACATGAGGTTGACAATATTCGGAGTTGTCTAGGTGGGATGCTGCGGCTGGTGATTGTTCTACGTCGGAGGAAGATTCCTGTCCATGGGAAAGGATTGTGCAGAACCGATCGTAGTAAAATTTCCCACATTTGGTTTCTTACACACACCCGAAGAATGATCTTCAATGTGGTCTTCAAACGATATTTTCCTTTTGATGGATTTATTCTTAGTTTTCATATTGTATACACGGTGAAGGATAAGGTAAGTGTGTAAGGTGAAGTGAAATCTTGATAAGTGCGTAATGTGAAGTGAAATGTGAGGATGCAATTTAGATAAGTGCGTAATGTGAAGCGCAGTTTTAACTTAAGCAACAGTAAGATCGTAATGTAAGGGGCAATAATTTTAAGGTAAGCAACAGCAAAAGCGTAGTGTAAGGGGCAATGTTAACGCGAGCAATATATTTTGGCAAACTAAATTAAGGAAGCACGAATGCAAATGTAGTCAGTATCAGTAATCTTTATATGAAACAGCATTGTATATGAGACTATAAAAACCCAAATAGATACATGCAGATGAAACAAATAAGAAGGGACATAGCATAATCGAAATCTACTTGTTTAACATTGATAATTGCTAACATTAGTGTGTGTGTTTAGGTTTTAATAAAGAAAAGAAATGGAGGGGTTAATGAGGAACATATATTAGATACTAAGACATGGTAAAAGCATTCCTAATCAAACTGGTTTGATTGTTTCATCCATGGTTAGTCAGTTTCCCACTTTTCTTTTCTTTAATTATCTTACATTAGTCTGATAAATTTATTTCATCATCTTGTTCTGGTCAAACTTAAAATTCTCATGAAATCTTCAACCTGAGTATTGGTTTATGTGACATTTTTTTGCAATAAAATGGTAGACACATTTGGAATTGCATTTAAGTAAAACATACCTAACCCTTATGAAAAGGGAAAACGAGACACGAACCTGGTAGGTGTGGCAAGACAACTGTAGAAAGAAAGTCAACAACTGCAAAGAAGATGCATACAAACCATTTTGTAATAATGTTATACATCTAAATTCAAACTTTTATATATTCTAATTTTTCGTTAATGTAAATTGTAGGTTACGAGTCATTAAAAAAATGCAAGAAAAGATATGGAAATCGAACACAGTTCCCACCAACACCCTTGAAGGTGTTCGACAACCAAATTGCAGTTTTCGATAGAGACACTTTCTCAGGCCCAAACGGCTTCCACAAAAACGATAATTCTTCTATCCGTTCTTGCTGGAGTTTGTGATGCTAGGACCTGAGAACAAAACATAAATACACTTAATGACACAACCAAAAAGTCAAAGTCTTTTAGACCCTTGTGAAAAAAAGCGGCCAAATTTGTGGGCCGGGTCAGCCAAAATCATTGTTTGCCTGAAATAATATAGTTTTTTAATTACTTGACATGTCAATAATGATTTAAAGCTTACTAATATCTCAATACTAATCTAATTTGCAATCTACTTTAGGCAACTTTCAACATGTTTAACCAATTGAACCATTTCTTTTGAGCCACTTGCATTTTCCCCTTTGGCATTTTAGAAATAAAACATAGGCCTAATCGATCCATTTAAGCAGATCTGTTTCAAGGGTCGTTTTGGTTCTTATGGAATTTGTGTTTCTTCTTCTAAAGCTTTCATTAGCCAGTGAAAAGAAAGGCGTTAAAATATCAGAAACAAATAAAACGTCATCTTAGAAGACAATTATCATTAACAATACAGTTATGAATCACAGAAGTTACATACCTCAGCTTGCTCGAGTTTATTTTTCTGCTATGCTTCCTAAAAGATGACACCAATGAGAAATAAAGGACTAAATGCTTCTGATACGAAATGAATGTGGCACTTTTTCAACTTTATTGCTTCGGGTATTTCAACTCTTGGGTTCTCCTTTGTTAGCTGTGGGTTTTCAAATACATACAAAATACATTGTTTACATAAGGTAACAAAAAAGAAACAGTTACTAAATTCAGGCCGAATATCTAATCCTACATACTCCCTCCCTTTTAAAAAAATGTCCATATTTCCATTGCCCCAACATGCAATCGGGATGGTATTGCAGCCCCTAAAATACCAATCTCAGCCCGTTAAAATACGAACCAAAATGTGGAGTTTCAAGGGATGTTCAGGGCTGCTATCAAACAGTAGTCGATTGCGTACATAAGAAAGATTGAAAGAGTTACTAAACTTTGGCAATATCTGACATTGAACAGTCAAATGAACATACCTCGAATCAGTCTCGACCAAGGGATGGAAAACGTAAATGCTCCAAGACCTGGCTAATCTACTATGTGTTCATCAATGTCCTCATCTGCGCATACGGTGCTATCTACGGCAAAGCATACAACGTCAACTTTTTACCACAAGTCAGAAACCTCGAATATAAAAGAAATAAGAGAATCCATCACCAAAAGTGGTTATATATTAAAATCCAAACTTTTTCAAGTTTCATTCCAGTTGGAAAATTTAGAAGTAGACCTTTTTGGGAGAACTCAAAACATGTCAAAAACTCCTTAATACTTTATATAACAGATAATAAACCATTTTGTAATAATGTTATACATCTAAATTCAAACTTTTATATATTATAATTTGTCGATAATGTAAATTGTAGGTAACGAATCATCAAAAAAATGCAAGAAAAGATATGGAAATCGAACACGGTTCCTAGCAACACCCTTGAAGGTTTTTGACAACCAAATTGCAGTTTTCGGTGGAGACACTTTCTCAGGCCCAAACGGCTTCCACAAAAACGATAACTATTATATCCGTTCTTGCTGGAGTTTGTGATGCTAGGACTTGAGA
Source organism: Tanacetum coccineum (assembly GCA_026074375.1). Taxonomy (NCBI): domain Eukaryota; kingdom Viridiplantae; phylum Streptophyta; class Magnoliopsida; order Asterales; family Asteraceae; genus Tanacetum; species Tanacetum coccineum. The sequence continues at coordinate 47,555 of BQNB010031620.1, read as the reverse complement.
ACAAAACATAAATACACTTAATGACACAACCAAAAAGTCAAAGTCTTATAGACCCTTGTGAAAAGAAGCGGCCAAATTTGTGGGTCGGGTCAGCCAAAATCACCTTTTTCCCAAAATTATACAATTTTTTTGAAATTACTTGACATGTCAATACTGATTTAAAGCTTACTAATATCTCAATACTAATCTAATTTGCAATCTACTTTAGGCAACTTTCAACATGTTTAACCAATTTGAACCGTTTCTTTTGAGCCACTTGCATTTTCCCCTTTGGCATTTTAGAAATAAAACATAGGCTTAATCGATCCATTTATAAGTATACGTTTGAAATTGCCACCTCTAGCGACACAATATTGGGAGCAATGAACATACCTGATCACGATCCGAACCCTTTGGGGTTATCTTGGGGGTGGCAGATTATCTTCTATAGTAAAAGTTTTTGTTGGAGTGAATTTTGATGTTCTAATAGCAATTGGTGTCTTATTAGCGATTGGTGTCGTTTCACTAATACTGACAGTAAATTGTAGGTAATAAATCATCAAAATAATTCAAGAAAAGATATGGAAATCGAACATATAAGTAATACCTTCTTATCAAAGCATCTTATTGCCTCTTATGGCGGATAATCCTTGCTGAAAATTATCAAACTGCAAAAACCTATCATCAAAAACCAAAATTAGAACCCTAAAAGAGGAATTTTTTTACCGTAAATCCAGTAGCAAATTAATGGCGGGTGCTTCACAAATTGATGGCGGTAGAAGCTTACAAAAGCTCCAAATTATCTGGAATTTTTTTTAACAAACTCTCAATTCTCACATAAACTCTAATTTCAAAATATAAAAAAATGAAATCAAAAACATAACACAAACTTTATAGGAAGAAGCCTTACCTTAGAAGCGATTATGTGTGTTTTAGGGCGTGCGTGTTTTCTTGGGCGTATTTTGTAACCCCATGGTCCTAAACCATTAACATACCCCAATAAATGATGAAAACACTTTATCTTCTTCACATGCAATTATGAAGACCTCGACATACATCTTCATTGATACAAATTTTGTAACTGACTAAATCTTAGCTTATTGAATGGTAGTTAAGGCCAGGCTGCATCTTTTGTATTTTGTAACTACCTTAATAAACTTGTGCATTCATGGTGCTGTAAAGCACATGTCGAGTTTAGGAATAGAAAAACTGGGTTTTGAATCATTAATACAACACATTAAATATAGGAAAACCCCAATCTTATAGTATATAAGATACTAGTGATCACAAGTTAGATGAAATTTTAGGTGACTAACAATAAGTTATTTATACCCTTTGAAGTAGTAATATGGTACCCCGTTTCTTGTTAAAAGAAAATCAATATGGCATATTTGTTGTTTGAACTTTGAAGTATATATTATTAAATGGTAAACTTATATAGTGTTTGTGAAACGCCCTTGACTCGAGTAAAAAAAAATTATAACGCGGAAAATTCCGATATTGACCTTTGACTCTTTCGTGAGCCCATTTTTAAAATTCTATAATGATTCTGATTCTGAAAGTATTTTCATGTTATACTGTAGTAGACTTAGATACATTTTCAACGATATAAAGAACGACTTCTAACTCCATACGGTTCATTTTATACAAAATAAACAAGTCGACAAAAACCGAGAAAACCTTTTAGAGGCCTATGGCTGGCGGCTGGCCTTGTTAGCCGGCGGCTGGCTAACTCGATCGGCGGCTAGGAGTCGCAGAGTCTCATATGGCTGGCGGCTGGGAGCCTCAGAGCCTCCCACGGCCGACGGCTAAGGTCCACAGCATTAGGTCGTGCCCAATTTTAATCCATTTTTTCGCAAAACTCGGTTTTAATCAAACCCACAATAACCCAAATGATTAACCATTAAATAAACATGTTTATGACCTGGAAAATACTTCTGTACATGAGATTAACAAGGTCAAGATTTATACACAACTTGGGAGTGTGAAACCAATGTTACGGGGTTTAACCCAAACGCTCCATATTGACCCATTACATACAGAACATACTCGTGAACTACTAGACCACTCGAAACTGATCATAAACATGATTTGACATTTATTAAGAATTCTGGAAACGTATGGGGCGTTACAAGCAATATCAAAGTGCAAGGGAACAGTCGCTCGTCATCTAACCGAGCGTAACCGTCTTCTTTTCCTAATGCACTCCTAGCTACCATCTACGAGCCCCCACTTATCTTATATAACTTGCAAAAACATGAATTGAGAATGGTAAGTCCTTGCGACTTAGTAAAATAACAGAATCTAAGAATTCTTGCAATTTTATAACATGGTTCTATAAATGAATAATTCTATACTAGGTACGACATATAGTCGCCTTGCACTTGTATCATGTACATATATAAATTTCTGAAAATCTGATATAACTAAACGATACTTGATCGTCCTATTCTGCGTAATAAATTCCCTAGCCGACGAGTACTCTTCTTGGGGCGCTATTCTAACATTGTGCTTGTTTACTTGGGTCATCCACAAAGGATGTAATTACTAATTTAAGTATGGCTCAACCACTTAGGATGCTTGGTCATTCACTTAGGATGTCATGGTCATCCAGTTATGATGCTTTGGTCATCCACTTAGGACGCTATGGTCATCCACTTAGGATGCTACTACACAAGCACGGGTCATCTACTTAGGATGCTTGTACGTGAATTCTATATCGTGCACTTCTTGGGCACGCTACATGGTTATTGGTGCGTTTCTGGGGCACCCTAAACTTTTCTACGATGCTACTTGTGAGCACCCTACACTTGACAATGATGCTCTTTGTGAGCATCCTATACATGATAATGATACTCCTTATGAGTATCCTAGACATGACATGATGCTCCTCGTGAGCACCCTAAACTTGTCTACGATGTTACTTGTGAGCACCGTACTCTTAATAACGATGTTCCTTGTGAACATCCTAACATGATACGATGCTCCTCGTGAGCATCTTAAACATGATGTGATGCTCCTTGTGAGCATCTTATACATGGCTATGATACCTCTTGCGAGTATCCTATTCTTGACTTTCTTTTGGCTAAACCAGAATCATGACATGATAAATAATACCCGGCTATTTCTGAGTCTCTAAACATGGCAACCTTTGGCTACAATCTGAAGCTAAACAAACTTTCTTACATCATGTTTAATCTAATAACATGAAGCTATATCTGTTACTCACCTTTATTCTTAATTAAGTTTCATAAGCTTGATGCGTATTTTATTTTAAAATATATTTTGTTCAAGTTTTAAATTTATAAAACTCGATTAACCTGAAAAACGCACTAACGGGCAGAGAACCCTATCGCGAGTAGTACAAAAATGGTAAATCCAAGGTCGTCCCAAGAGCTAAGTGTCAATTATTTTTAATTTGAAAGTGTCACGTTTTGAGAATGGTTTTAAGATTGATTTTGAGATTAGCAGGAAAGTAAATATGCTAAAGTAAAGGTAATAGAAGACATCAAGGAGAAAGGCGTGCTAGCCTAGCCATTTTATTACTACCGTTATAACTACGTTTTCCTGTGTAATGTTACACCATGGTTTCATTAGTGGTTTCTAAAGTCGACAGACCTGAATATATATATTTAGTATGTCCTATAATTCCTACGATCCCGAATCCCCTAAAAGTCACGAAGGTAGGGCAACCAGGTCATTGTGATTAATCCTAACTATCCCAAGAACTAGTCTAATAACCTATATAGATTATTAACCATATCTGAAAGAGTTTCTATGCTTTTTAAGTATATTAAGTGATAGAGGCGGTAACTTGGTTAGTTCCTACACTAGGGGTAGGGTTCCAAACCTACCCTAGTACCCCTGCTAATCCCATGTTTAATTGGTAATCTAATAACAGGATTAACATGATCTAAACCACCTGCAATACTACCAAAACCTAGGGGTACACGATAGTCAAAGGATATCCAACGAAACCATAATCTAACAGGAAACAAACATTATAACGATATTAAATTCATGACTAGGCTAACACTTGAAGTATTTAGCCGCTTATAGAAACAACACAACAAGAGTTAATAAAGGTAATCTTGGATTGAAAACTCATAATTCATACAGAAGTGGTTTATGAACGATTAAATACAAAAGTAAGATAAGTGTGATCTCCCTTGGACTTCTGGTGGAATTCTTCGAGATATGGAGGCCTTGTTCGCCCCTTGGAACTGTTGTAGAATGGTTGATGTCAAAGTGTCTGAATGAGGCCTCTATTTATAGGTTTCGAATATTTTATGGCCTAACCATATGAGGTGTTACGCCATAAAGTGCCGACGCATCCTTTCTATATTACAAGCTTAAATATGTTATGGCGTAATCAACTGGGCACGTTACGCCGTAATGCTGACTTAGATGAGTCAGCCTTCCATAATAACACTGTTACGGCGTAAACCTTGTGCATGGTTACGTCGTAATGTTGTAAGCTGACGTGTCTTATATGAATTATGTTACGGCGTAACACTATCGTAGGGGTTACGTCGTAACGTCTCGTAAGAATCCGTATTATCTTCATTTTTCATCCAATTCTCGTGTTTCTTGTCACATACTTGCATTTTTCCTGAAAACAATGAAATAAGCATAAATGTATCGAATTCAAGTATTTATAAGACAATTACAAGTACTTTCGTAGGAAAATTGACACTAAAAAGTATCAAATATTCGATGTTATCAAATATCCCCCACTTGACTTTTGCTTGCCCTCAAGTAGACCTGTTAGAATAGTTTATAAAAGATTTCTCTAATTTAACTCAAAGAAATGAATCTATAAAAGACTTATGCTAGAAACATCTAAGCCGAACACCTCACGAAAAGGGGATCAAAATTCACTCAACTCTCAACTAGTCTAAGTGTTCATTTTCGGGGTGATCGCTCAACTGCACAGTCATAACATGCATTCTATCATAAGCTTGAGAAGTACACAAATCTGCACCAGTTAGAGTTAGGGTCTAAACAATTCTTAAAGGCAACATGGGTGACATAACACAGGTTTATTAGGTGATATAAAGGGTTAGGATAGACGTGGGATACACATTTAATTGGTGTTAAGATAGGAACACAAAACAAATAGTCCTATATAATCTAAGGTATCCATAACCGACTACTGTCCATCCATAATCTAAGTCTTCGAGTGTGAAAATCTGAGCATATCATCAATATGGGTTAGCTGATGATGAGATCTTGCGGAGCATACTAACCCATTCTTCACTAGATGGCTTATAGTTGCACCACCTTTATACTTCAGATGGCTTATAGTTGCACCATTCCCAAAATCACTAGGTGGCTTATAGTTGCACCACCTTTTTACTTAGTTGGTTTTAAAATACGTAACTAACATCAGGAGTTAAATCACTAGGTGGCTTATAGTTGCACCACCTTTTTATTTTATTTTATAATACTCATGTATATAACATTCACATATCCCTCCACTTGAGATAAACAGTATCGAAAGTGATGATACCGAGGGGTATTCCATGATCAAGATAATATATCATCAAAGTAAGTGCTAATCTTCGAACCATTTTCTTGAACCATGGACTTAGGTAGCTAGAAATTTCAACACAAAGATAAATATAAACTATAGGGTTGGTTAAGGCGAAATGGTGTAACAAAACATATAATAATGGGTAAAAACATAGATTGGCTTAACAAGGGTGATCTAGGGGTATCTTGCACTAATGATGAGTGCAACAAAAGGGTTTTAACACTGGAGGCCGACAAGTCAGTGTAACAAGTCGATAAACACACACATAATGGCTATTTGGATGAATCCTAAATGTTACCTTCTCAAACCATCTATTCCTGCTAATTAATTAGGTCTCGAAATGATGTACAGGCCAAGTTTTAAAGTCTACAATACTACCGGTACACTCAATATTTTAGTGGATTTTTGAATAATGAGATGAAAACGGAACATCATGCTTAAATCTTACCAAGTAATAATAAAGGGTAATGTGCATTCAGCAAAGATTAATTCTAGTTTAGTAAGAAAAACATGTCAAAAATTTTAAAATTAACATCATTTTTCAAAGAAAACTAAGAAATCGAAGGCAAGAATAGGTCAAGTGATAATTCTACTCCCATCCCCCACTTGTTTTGTACAATGTCCCTATTGTACATTAAGGAATGAAATAAACAGGAAGAGTAGAATTAGAACAAGAAACTCTCTTGAGCTTTGCTTCTGAACATATGAAATATAATAAGCCGACGGAGAAATTCAGAAAATCTCCATCTTAAGCAAGCTCATTTTCCCTTGTGATCACTAAAACATAATGTTTTAAAACCCGGGTTGACCCGGCCGGTTGAACCGTGAATCAGTCGGGTGACCGAAAGCCGATTTTGGTTAGAAAACCTGGTTGAACCGCCTGTTAAACCGGTCGAACCGTGACCCGGTAACTCGGCCAGGTCAATTTAAAAACCGGTTTTTTAAAACATTGCTAAAATAAACTAACAGCATAAAATCGCTCAAAGAGAAATATACAAGAAATACAAACCTAACTCACTTTTGTAGGAATCACGATTGCATTTAGCATATGCAACAAGCCTTTTAAACCACTTGGTGGCCTAAGTGGACGAGTGAAGTCTCGCGAGAGTTTCCAAAGAACATACCCACAAAGTTCATTTAGATATACAAGGTTTAGCAATGCGTTAAAACTTTATTTTAAGGTTTTTTAGAAAGAGGTTACGACGTAACTCTAGTGGATATGCCGTAATCATGTGGTATTTTAAAATTTTAGTTTATAAGTTTACGGCGTAAGCATAAGAAGGTTTACGTCGTAATTAAATAGGTTACGGAAACTACTGCTAAATCAGCAAATCTACCAAAAAATTACTGGTCGAGTCGGTCTCGAAAGTTGCCTCCTAGCTGTTGGAACCTACAAAACAAAGTAAAACATGCAAACCAACTAATATGCGGAAAATAAAATTTATTGATAAAAAGACGGGTTGTCTCCCGACAAGCACTTTTGTTTATTAACGCGTCTTTAAGTTAGACTCATGCCCATTCTACGTTTCGTCGTGGGAGATTACTTTGTCCTTTAGCTCATTTCTAATCATTGCCTTAAATATTGCCCCCATTTACTCATCCTAAAGGCAAGGCATCATCATCTTGTTTGGTTATACATATAAAACTTTGCCCCCCTTTAAAGGAATACTTTTTTACTTCGAAAGTTTTAACGTCCACAAAAGGTGGTTCATAGTTAGTTTTTTCATATCCACTTCGCCATAGCTCATCTTCTTCGAATCCTTCGTCGTGCCAAGAATTGATAATTTTTCTATGGTATTGTTCGCATTTCTCCTAAACATGATCCAGGACATACCCCTTTTTTCTAATTCTTAGAGTCTACTCATTTGACAGTTGTTCAACCTCATTGTCAAACACTCGTTTGTACTCGTCAAATCTTCGTGAGTATGGATTCCCAATTTCCTTAGCATACTCTTCCTCAACATCAAAACTGTCTAGAATCCATTCATTGAACACGATTTCCCGATTAGAGTTGTATATGTTGGTATGCCTTATTTTTACTTTTAGCCATTCATCAAATGAGTAATCACACGGGCGTGGCCTAAAGTGTTGTAACTTCGGAGATTCACTTATATTAGATTTTTCTCCTAACTCCGAATGCTCAAGTGAAAATGGTGTAGGGTCATTATTAGGTATTTTTTATTAGAAGTACTCCCTGTATAGGTAATATGGCACCTTGTGTCCCATTCGTCAAGCGGGATAGGTGTCGGATGATTGGTTTTATATGGGTATTTGTCAGACAATGTTGTTGACGGGGTCCTGTTATTATCAAACTCATAATTTTGAACAACCTATTCATAATATCTTTGTTCACGAGTTGTATCATCAATTCTCTGATTTCTGTAACGAACTTGAAGGAAGTCTGCAAATCCCATACAACTTCCTTTCACAGTACGCCTCGCATGATCACGAAAACATACCCATTGTCTAAGCATTCACTATTCGCTTTTTCTGAAAACCTCTTTATAACCATAGCAGAAACTTGAGTTAGGGTCACAAGTAGGCCACATTCCACAATCTTCACCACTTCCGTCATCATAAAATACCTGAACAAGTTTACATACATGCCATCTTTTTTTCAACCCCCTTTTATCCAATAAAGGGTTAGTTTGTCCAGCAATTTCATTCTGTGGATCAATAGTATCATAATTCCTAGTATCCTGTTCAAATTGAAAACATGCAGGGGATTCGTATGAGAATAGATCATGTCTTATTTCAAGGGGATAAAAGGATTCTTCCTCCTGACTAGTATTTGCCATGTAAACTTTTTCGATCTTAACGTTAGATTGGCGAGGATTTCCATTTACGTCAAATTTAATTCTATCTTCGCCAATCCCTAATGAAATTTCTTCCTGGAATACATCTATCTGGGCATGAATGGTTTTTAGGAATGGTCTTCCTAAGATAATTATTTCTCTAAGATTTTCAGGCATATTGGTAACAACAAAATCACATGGGAACTCAAACTTATCAATTTTAACCAAGACATTTTTCACAGTTCCTAATGTTTCTTGTTGCGTCATATCATCTGACATAGTGGCCCCCTCAAGATTAGCTAGCTTCAGGTATTCATATATGCTCCTAGGCATGACATTATTATTAGCATCTATATTAGCCATAACATAAGAGTTATAATTATCGACTGTGAAGGGAAGAAGGAAACTTCTTGGGTTTAGCTCCTCAAGTGATGGTCGGTATGCTAAATTACTTGTAAAGCTGTCATTATTGACGGTGTCTTCCATGGCCTCAGAAGATTTTTTTAGATTAGCTTCTGAAACACTTATCTGCTTATTTTTATGAACAACCCTACATTCCTCTCTAATTGATTTTATAATAGCAATTAGTGCATCTTCCTCGTTTTTCTCATTCTGCTTACTCATGTGCTTTTCCATCTCTGCTTTCAACCACTCATCAAGGTCTTCTTCAGAACTTAACTCTTCTTCAAAAGACTAAGTATTGACAGCATGAGTGGGTTCATGTTCACTCATAACTGATTCCTCATCAGTTGTGTACCCAGCTTCTTCATCAAGCTCCATATCCTCAGAATCATAATTAAACTCGGTGTTTGGCTGGATAGGATTAAAGTAAGCGTTACGAGGAAATTCTATGGTTGTGTTATTGCTGGATGTGCAATGGCCAGAATAGGTTGGAAAGTAGGATCCATAATTCCTATTGTATTGCCTTTTCATCCTCTCCTCGTATTCTATATATTCGGCAATGGTCATGTCATCAACCTTCTTAACCATGCTAGGTGTTTGGTTTTCTTGTGTAAGCCTAAGATATTGCTCTATGGTGAGATCGTCGATGTTGATCCCATCCATGATGTTATCTGGAGGAATTAAACCTCTGTGTACCAAGTGCAATTACAACCATGACGGTCCATGTGCTCTAAAATGCTACAAGTGCAACCGAGTTAGCCACCTGGCCCGTAATTGTAGAACTCCTGCTAATGCTAATACTGGTAGTAACCAAAGAGGCAATAGGGCAGGTCAAAAGCCTACTTGTTACGAGTGTGGAGTTCAGGGAAACTTCAAGAGGGAATGTCCCAAGCTAAAGAACAACAACAACCGGGGTAATCAGGTTGGAAATGCTAGGGCTCCAGCGAAGGTGTATGCGGTAGGGCAGGCGGGGACAAACCCAGACGCAAACATCGTTACGGGTACGTTCTTTCTCAATAACCGCTATGCTTCTATCTTATTTGATACTTGTGTCGATAGGAGTTTTATGTCCACTGCATTTAGCTCCCAAATTGATATCACACCAAATGCATTAGACCATGATTATGTGGTAGAACTAGCCGATGGTAGAATAATGGGCGTTAATACTATTATTCAGGGATGCACTTTAAATTTTCTAGACCACCCTTTCAACATCAACCTGATACCCGTAGAGATGGGTAGTTTTGACGTCATAATTGGCATGGACTGGTTATCAAAATATCAAGCTGTTATTGTTTGTGCTGAGAAGATTGTTCGTATTCCCTACGGAAATGAGACATTGATTATTCGTTGTGACGAAAGCAACCAAGGAAGAGAGACACAATTGAATATCATCTCGTGCACTAGGACGCATAAATACATGCTAAAAGGATGTCAGGTCTTTTTGCACATGTTACCACGAAGGAGGCAGAAGACAAGTCGGAGGAGAAGCGACTTGAGGATGTACCCATTCTTCGAGATTTTCCCAAAGTATTTCCTGAAGACTTGACGGGTCTTCCTTCGACTCGACAAATGGAGTTCCGAATTGATTTGGTACCTGGTGCTGCACCCGTGGTACGGGCACCTTATCGATTGACGCCTTCCGAAATGAAAGAGTTGTCGGAGCAACTAAAGGAGCTGTCCGACAAAGGCTTCATAAGACCCAGTTCCTCACCCTGGGGAGCTCCGGTCTTGTTTGTCAAGAAGAAGGATAGATGATTCCGGATGTGCATTGATTATCGAGAATTAAACAAGCTGACAGTGAAGAATCGTTATCCACTCCCACGGATCGACGATTTATTTGATCAACTACACGGATCCAGTGTTTATTCTAAGATAGACTTGTGATATGGTTATCACCAACTTTGAGTACAGGAGGAATATATTCCGCAGACGGCATTCAAAACTCGGTACGGTCATTACGAGTTCCGGGTTAAGCCATTTGGTTTGACGAACGCACCGACGGTATTTATGGATCTCATAAACCGCGTGTGCAAACCTTTTTTAGACAAATTCGTGATCGTCTTTATCGACGATATCCTCATCTACTCAAGGAACAAGAAGGAACATGAAGAACATCTCAAGGCAATTTTGGAATTGCTTAAGAAAGAGGAATTGTATGCTAAATTCTCCAAGTGTGAATTTTGGATTCCGAAGGTACAACTTCTCGGGCACGTGATTGACAGCCAGGGTATTCACGTGGACCCCGCCAAGATCGAATCCATTAAAGATTGGGCATCTCCTAAGTCACCAACGAAGATTCGTCAATTTTTAGGTCTTGCTAGGTATTACCGAAGATTCATTGAAGGATTTTCAAAGATCGCCAAACCAATGACCAAACTCACTCAGAAGAAGGTCAAGTTTGATTGGGGCGACAAATAAGAAGCGACGTTTCAACTACTGAAGCATAAGTTGTGTAGTGCACCAATTCTGGCTTTACCTGACAGAAGCGAAGATTTTATCACATACTGCGATGCTTCGATTAAAGGGTCAGGCGATGTGTTGATGCAACGAGAGAAGGTGATAGCTTATGCATCACGCCAGTTAAAAATTCATGAGAAAAACTATACTACTCATGATTTGGAACTTGAAGCAGTAGTGTTCGCTCTGAAGATTTGGAGGCACTATCTGTATGGTACCAAGTGTACGGTGTTCACTGATCATAAGAGTTTATAACACATTCTTAATCAGAAGGAGTTAAACATGAAACAACGTCGTTGGTTAGAGTTGCTCAGTGATTACGATTGCGATATTCGTTATCACCCGGAGAAAGCAAATGTCGTAGCTGATGCCTTGAGTAGGAAATAACGAGATCAACCGTTAAGGGTTCGAGCCTTAGTGATGACTATTGGCTTGGATCTTCCCAAACAAATCTTGAATGCTTAGACTGAAGCACGGAAACCAGAAAACATCAAGAGCGAGGATGTTGGAGGTATGCTGATTGAAAATTCTAAGGATCCGGAGAAATTTAGAACGGAAAAGTTAGAACCACGTGCGGATGGAACTCTATGCTTAAATGGCAGGAGTTGGTTACCATGTTATGGTGATTTAAGGACCATGATCATGCACGAGTCCCACAAATCAAAGTATTCTATCCATCCGAGTTTCGAGAAAATGTATCAAGATATGAAGAAGCTATATTGGTGGCCCAATATGAAAGCCGACATCGCCACCTATGTTAGCAAGTGCTTGACCTATGTTAAGGTCAAGGCCAAACATCAGAGACCATCGGGTTTCTTGGTACAACCTAAGATTCCTTAATAGAAGTGGGACAATATCACGATGGATTTTATCACGAAGCTTCCTAAGTCGTCACAAGGTTATGACACCATTTGGGTGATCGTTGACCGACTTATAAAGTCTGCAATTTTTGTACCCATGAGGGAAACTGACCCTATAGAGAAACTGGCAAGAATGTACCTAAAGGAGGTAGTAACGAGGCATGGAATACCGATCTTGATCATCTGTGATCGTGATCCTAGATTCGCATCAAATTTATGGAGGTCACTTCAGAAAGCTTTGGGTACAAGTTTGGATATGAGTACTGCATATCATCCGCAAACTGACGGACAAAGCGAGAGAACCATTCAAACTCTCGAGGATATGCTACGTGCTTGCGTGATCGACTTTGGAAATGGTTGGGTTAAACATTTGCCATTGGTCGAGTTTTCATACAATAACAGTTATCACGCTAGCATTAAGGCTGCGCCCTTTGAGGCACTTTATGGTCGAAAGTATCGTTCACCTGTTTGTTGGGCCGAGGTTGGACAAATCCAACTCACTGGTCCAGAAATAGTACAAGAAACAACTGAGAAGATCGTCCAGATCAAACAAAGGATTCAAGCCGCTCGCGATCGACAAAAGAGCTACGCCTATTTAAAGCGTAATCCGATGGAGTTTCAAGTTGGGGATAAAGTTATGCTTAAAATTTCGCCTTGGTAAGGGGTCGTACGTTTTGGCAAACGGGGGGAGTTAAATCCCAGATATGTCGGACCTTTCAAGGTGTTGAAAAAGGTTGGAGCCATTGCTTACAAGCTTGAGCTTCCTCAAGAGCTGAGTAGGGTCCATAATACGTTTCATGTATTCAACTTGAAGAAATGTTATTACGACGATCCATTAGCCGTTCCGTTGGAAGGACTCCATGTGGATGACAAGCTTCATTCTGTTGAAGAACCTGTAGAAATCATGGATCGCGAAGTCAAACAATTGAGACGAAGTCGTGTCCCAATTATCAAGGTTCAATGGAACTCTAGGGCTCGGGGTTTGTGCACTGAGTTTTTTTTACAATTGGAACTCGGGGATCAATATTCAAACGAAATATCTGCACCTCTTTAAAGTACTTCTCACCATCGTCAAGTGCCGTGTCATAAGCCTTGAGGACAAGGCTCACTTAACCGGGGGGGGGGAGACTATAATACCCCGTGTTTTAGGGTATGACGTCGTGCAATAAAATTATACTATGTCTTTTTAGTTTGTACGCGTTTGCACTTTTTACTCGTTATCGTAGTTAAAATACTGTCGCTCTAAAAGAATTACCGTTCCAATGTATATACCGGACATCAAACCAATTAAATGTTTTACATCAAGCAAGTGTTAAGTAATTATTTGAGGATTAATTATTTAACTTTGTTCATTTTTATTTTTATTGGTTACGTAAATTGGTTACGTTTCGCGATAAAATACGTTTAGGCATTCCCGGAAGCACCAAAACCTATCTACGCTTCAACAAATACCCACGATTATACCCAATACTCAAAATAATCAAAATATATCGCCTACATAATGTGCTATGAGGCAGATATGCAAGGATAGAACCAAAGCAAATATCTATTTTGATGACTCTTGCCTAAATATCAAGGATTACAGAACTTTTATCCGTAGGGAACCAAGTCTTACACCTTTACATACACTTGACTAATTTCCCTAGAAATCCTCTTTTGGTTCCTTGAATAAGTCCTTGGGGGGTATATGATGCCTAAAATAGTAGAAGTAACACATATACACATTCTATTCATTAAGGGTTAACTGAACAAAACACTCTCTCGCTTTCCTCTCCCTACAACCCACCGGACATCTCAACTCACCCTTTTATATAAACCATAGCTTGATTTTCTAAGACCATACAAGCACTCATACATCATTCCTATGATAACCTAAGGTGTTTTCAAGGATTGGTTAAAGGTTTGCAAGATTTAAGCAAGTTATTGAAGGATTATGGTTTTGGCTTTGAATTAAGGTTTTCAAGAGTTGCAAGCTAGGGTTTTGTTGCCCCCCCCCTCAAACACGTGATGTAGTTCCTTGTTGTTTATCATCTATAAGGATTATCTAAAAAACTCTTTATGTCATTCATTTATCATTTTATGCATATATATGTTTTATTTAGCAATATCACCATTTAGGATACTTATAAACATGTGAAATGGATTTTTTCTTGTGATCATTGTTTTGTGAACTTTTGTACATGTTATATTGATGTTAATATTGTGTTATAATGGAAGTATAAGCCTTGTACACTCTCTTGGTGTATGCAAAAAAGTTCGTGTGTAAAATTGTTTAATTAGGGTTTCTTTAATAAGTTTTGATTAAAAGTAAGATTAGAGAACTTGTAACTTGGATCATGTACAACATATGGACTAATGGACTTATTCTATGTAAGACATAAGAGCTATAAAAGTGTTGTAAGTATTTGTAACAAGGTGTTGAAGTTAATAAAAGATATAAAATCAAGCTCTTAATCCTGTTTTTTCAACTCATAACCTTTTTAAACTTTTTGTTGTGGGACGACATTGAAAGTGTCCTATAATAAGTATCTACAGTGTCCCTCCCCAGATGGATTCCACAAATGATTAAGAAAATAGAAACAACGGATTAACAGAACGAAGAAGATATGCTATATTAGGACATTAACTGACAGATAAATACTTTTAGTACATAACTATTGTTTATAAAAGTTACTATTCAACCACAGAAACTTTCTTTTAAAAACATCAATAAAAACTGGATTACATAACTTTTAATTCCGAGAATGTGCTCGTACGATATCGCTAAAACGGAGCTATAACGAATAAATAACGACGATTTACCGGGTTTTACGCTAATTAAAACGTAAAAATAAGTTATTTGCTAGTGATGAAACAGTAAAAAATATCTATTCACCACAGATTGTGAAACTTAAGAGAATGTAATATTATTGATCACTCGTCTTAATATCTGAATAGCACGTGGAGTAAGAAAACGCCGAGAATCGACCTTAAACGTGATAAATGTGAGGTCCTTTAGCTAAATGGGTATTTATATTAACGTTTTTACTTTATAAAGATATGATTTCACTTAGAAATGATTAGATGGTGATGTGTATATAGAATTATATGTTGGTTTTAGTTCAAAACAAAGTGCTATATTAAGGAGTTTACTATGAGGGACTTACGGGTGGGTATCGTCGAGTTGTTGGATTTACGATTTAAAGATGTCTAGCCTTCTCATACGTCACTACATGACCTCTTTATTATGATAGCCTTCCCGAACGTAGGATGATGTAGCTAAAAGGATATATATACGGGTAGTTGTTTAGTCTAAGTTACTTGAGTACTCATACGACCTATATTAACTAGGTTGCATTCGGGCGTTAGCGTGATGCGTTTTCATTTGGGATATTTCATTATCAATTTACTTACTCGAGGTGAGTTCATAGCCCCTTATTTTACATGATTTGTTTTATAGTTATGGGGTGAGCAACATGCATTGTTTTATAATAGACACAAGTGCTATTTTATGTTATGATTAGTGTTGCTAAGTAGCGATACCAATATGAGCCCATTATAAGATACTGTCAATTACTGTATTGTGAGCGCTGAATGTTTATGTATAGCTCTATTGGGATTGACATCCCCGTTCGGTTGTTAGCTATTCACTGGCCTAAACGACCGTATATTTTGATAATTGAAATCAGTTTATGATTTAAAATAGTGGTTGGCAATTTGTACCCATACCAATAGTGGTTATCCTCTTTTGATACTTTTCAGTGCATTTCAGTTTCATTTTGTAACTAGTTTATCTGCTATAATGATTGTTAACTTGTTACAAGCATACAATAGTTTAGCTTTCGGCTTTACCTTAAAAAGTCTTTTCTAATGTTTTTTAGTTAAAATACAGGTTCATGGGCATTGGGTGAACTCACAAGCCTTAAGCACCGAGTATATACAAGTAATATGTCTGCTGATGCATGGATTTTAGATTGCGTGCACAAATGTTCTCGAAGCCGTGCATATATGTTCAAGATAATTAATGGATGCACTTATGCTTTTTAGATGGTGCACAAATGTTCTCGAAGCCGTGCATATATGTTCTCGAAGCCGTGCATATATGTTCTTGAAGCGTGCACACATGTTTTTTAATCTCTTGCACATCCATATTGTAATTTAATTGTATTTCATTTGATATCAAAATTTGTGTATTGTATTTAGGTTTTTGCTTTGTTATAAATTTAGAGTTTACATGTATATGTTTATGTTTTTGGTTATAAATTTCAAAGATTAAAAAATGTAAACCATAAACATAAGTGCAATTACCATTTAAAAAAAATAAGTTTGATGTCTAAACAATTCTACGCAAGAAACATATGTAAATTTACAATATTAAAAAAAACACATATGCACCTTAATTTCTAAAAAACATGTATACTTAAAAAAAATATAAATTTAAAAAAAAATTAATTCCAAAAATTAAGGAAATAAAAAAATGTTTTTTAAATTAAAAAATTCAAAAATAATAATTTAAAATGTGTTTTGACTATTATACCCTTTTGAATTAAGAAAAACATTTAATAATATACTAAATTTCTATTGATCCAAGGTGGTTCTGTAGGTTCTGTACAAAAAAATGGTTTTGTATTGAATGGTCCCCTATATATTGGGATTTTCTTTGCAGAACTATTTTTTGTACAGAACCTACAGAACCAGTCTTTTTACTTATAATAATGCATGATGTATATCATATCAATGCAAGATGGCCTTTTTGTAAATAACTTCTACTTATTTTGAAAAAAGAAAATAAAATAAGGGTAAATCAGGTATTTTACTTCTCCATCAAATAAGAATAAAACCAGTTACATATTAAAATCACTCATCAAAAAAATTCGAATCTAGCAATTTCTCTCAAACCGTTATGCATCTTTCTCAGCCACCACAAGATATCCAGAAGAAAAAAAACCCCATCTTAGATCTACTAGTCCTGCTATCAATAAAGTAAAAGAACCCTCTATATAAACGAATATGATGAATGTCACAGACCCAGTGCCCCTAAAGTATGTCTTATGATTTGTTCGAGCCATGCGTTATTTAAGAAAACATGCGTAAGTATCATACAATATAGTTTTTGATAAAAGTCACTTGCGATCTCTTGATTTATATATTGTGTGTTATTTTTTTTGAGGAATACTAGATCCACACCTATTTTATACAAAAAAATTCCACACCCATATGTGTCAAACAAATAGTGGTAGTGAAAAAAAGAAAGAGAAAATGTGATAGATAGTGATTGGTGGAACTAACATGCCACATGTGTATGTGAAAGTTTTTATGTGAGTTAGGAGTGGATGTAGCATTTCTTTTTTTTTTTATCTAAAAAAATATGGTGTTCAATCTGAAAAAGTATATGTTATTGTAATGATTTTGTTATAATAATCTAATACTCTGTAATCAATATATTTGTTTTGTTATTTTCGAGTAAAACACACTATTTAGAATCATATAACTTCCTAGATCTAATAAGTTTTCACCTTGTTTTTTTATGTATTAACACAGGTGGCTAGGACAAGTAGTTGGGGGTTTCTAAAGGCTCATTCTTATCAATTGTGGTACGTGAACAAATAAACACATATGGATTTAGGATTGAAAAAAAGAATTAGTATTTTATTTTATGTGTTTAAGAATTTTCTTGATTCTATTGAGTTTGTTTGATAAACGTACAGATCATGCATATATGTTATTCTTGTGTGTAGACCCAAATCGATTTTTAGTGTAGATCAAAAGTTTTTTTGTTTAGGTCAGGTTGCATCAATGGCTTCTCTCCTCTTGTTCAAGAGATGTTGACGCTTGATGTTAATTAAGTTATAAAAATACCAAGTTAATCATATAAATAATTGTTCAAGAGATGTTGACGCTAGATGTTAATTAAGTTATAAAAATACCAAGTTAATCATATAAATAATTGTTAAAAATTATTTTATTTTAAACCTTAGTATACGTGGGTGCATTGTGACTAAAAGTGTGTTTTCTAATTTGTAGGTGGTGATATGGAAAATGGGTCATGTGGGAGTGATATGGAAAATGGGTCATGTGGGCAGAACTGTATGATAAGCCATAAGGATCTTTTCAGGTGTATCAAAGGATGACGAAGATGATACAATGAGGAGTACTAAATGTTTGCAGGAAGAAGGTATGATACTTAGTTTTTCCTATTTTGGTGTCTGATATACGCTATATCTCTGTGTGCATGCTTATGATTTTTGTTTTTTTGTATGCGTGGTCCTATACTTAGCCGACTAAATCTACTTAGTATTAATTTTTTTTATTCCAGCATTCCATGTGTTTGACTGTTCTCAGGGACGGATCTATTGACCGATAGGCGGCGTGAGATGAAGATGATCATTAGATGGATGTACTTGTGTTTTTAGAAGTCGTGCACATATGTTCTCGAGCAGCGTGCATATATGTTTTTTGGAGTGTACTCATATTTTCTAACGAATTTGATCAGATTGTGAAGGGTGCATGTATGTTCTACGAAGAGTGCATACATGTTTTTGAATCTCTTGCACATTTGTACTTAACAATATACATTTGTATTTGACATGTATTTTATTTGATATCAAATTTTGTGTATTCTACTTATATTTGTTAGAAATTACATGTATATGTTTATGTTTTTGGTTATAAAATTCAAAGATTAAAAAATGTACATTAAAAATATATGTCCAATTACCATTTTAAATAATAAAAGTTTGATGGCTAAACAATGTTATACAAGAAACATATGTAAATTTACAATATTTACAGAAAACATATATGCACCTGTTTTGTTTTTTCGGAAACATGCATGTAAAAAAAATTAATTTAAAAAAAGTATTTTTTTTAATTTTTTCAAAAATTATAAGGCTTAAAAAACGAATTTTTATAAAAATAAAATTAAATAGAAAGGTGAAAATGTATTTTACTAATATGTCCTTTTGAATTAGATAAAAAAATAATAATACTAAATTCTCATTGGTCCAAATTGGTTCTGTAGGTTCTGTACAAAAAACTGATTCTGCAAAGAACGCTCCCCTATATATATATATATATATATATATATAATAAGAATATATAATATATATAAAGATATATAGTATATATATATATAAAATGAAGTACGTATGTATAAATAGTATAAGATATATATATAGAAATGTATATAGATATTGTAATAAATATATATGTGGTACATAGATATAGGGGGGTGGTATATTATATAGTCTATATATGTAATATAATATATAGTATATAAATGCTATATAATATATAATATGTATATAGTAATATATATATGTAATATAATATATATGTATATATAAATATATGAAGTAATATATATAATATAAGTGTATATATATATATATATATATATATATATATATATATGTATATATAATTAAATGAATAAATAATGAAAAATACGTGATTCGGATTAATCGGTTCGGTTTTTAATTATTCGGCTTAGTTTTCAGTTATTCGGTTTAATCAAATTTGAATTCGGTTTAATCCAAACTTAATAATCGGATTTTCGGTTCGGTTTATACCAACTTAAATTCGGTTCGGTTCAGTTTTACCAAAAGAAAAATAACCGAACTAACTGACTAAACAACCCGATAACCGAAACGATAAACGCCCCTAACTCACACGTACGTGATATTATAAAAATTGCTATATTGTTCATTTGGGGTTCTCTTTTCTTTGTTTCTGATAAGTAGTCACTATTTAATAAACAATATTAAAAATGACTATTGTGACTAAATTTAGTATACGATGCTATAGAACAGATAATACTTTTAAACTTTGCGGTAATTACTTTTAGTAAATACAACGAGTTAGTCGAAAACTCTGTACAATTGTGTTCGAGAAATCACTACACTTCTAATATAGGAAAAATATTCTCAATACAATTAAATATGAATCTTAATTTAGATAATGTTCATATATAACAAATTTATTGTTTATATTTCAACTACTAATTATAAAGATCGCCTTCATCTCTCTTTTATCATGTATCTATTGTAATTTGTGACTAGATATTCAGTTTTTGACGATTTGAGTGTTGGTTTGTATGTGTATTTTGAAGATTATGAATGGTGTGTTTAAGCTGTGCTATTATTTCTTCGTTGTGTAATTCTAATGTAATAAAAAAACATTATGTAATACTACTAGCAAGTTATTCTACAAACTTTCATCAAAAGTTTGATCAAGTCTATAGTATATTTTCGTGATACTTTTGGTTATTCGGAAATTTTGTAATACCTCAAACTTTAAAGTTTGAATACCCGAACATTGAATTTTTATATTATTTAGGTTTTCAAATTTTATATATGAACGCTTCTTAGCTTATACAAACGTCATATAAAAGAAGTGTTCCCGGGCAACGCACGGGTATTGCACTTGATAAGAGTTTAGCAGTAGGAACCATGCTTATCAAAAGATTATGCCATTTTAGCTTATTAAGGTTTTCATCATTTCTACCTCGGTTCTTTGGTGGCTTTGGAGATTCCGAAATAGTGTTACTTTTAACTCTCAACCGTTAAGGAAAAGTGACATTTTTGATTATGTTCGTTCTACTTTGTTTTCTTGGCTCCATAACAGAGGCAATTTGATTTTATCCAGGACGGATTGACTGAAGTCCCCTCTAATGACCGCGTGTTTAGACAATGGTTGAATGCTTTGTTTGAGAAGGCTGCTTTCTTGTCTCGCCTTCTTCCTAGGGGCTTGTTTGGGGTTTCTTCAAAAACCACCTCAGAGTGAAAACCGGTGGCTCGGCCTCCGTGGTAGGGGGTTTTCTTTTGGCGGATTGAAAATCGAATGTTCGGCCTCCGTTTCTAAAGTTTTTTCATCCCTTTAGTTTTCCTCACAGTTAAACCCCTCTTGCTGTTGCATACCCCTCGAATTGGAGCACCATTATTAAGGAATTCAACTCTCTCAAAGAACAAGGTGTTGACATCTTCTCTCATTGCAAAATTCGTATTGGCAATGGACAGAGTACCTGTTTTTGGAAAGACCGTTGGATTGACGATCATAGTTTACTTGGTAAGTTTCCTCGATTATATGCTTTAGAAACTAATAAGGACATTTCTGTAGCAGACAAACTTCATCCTTCCTTGTCATTTTCTTGGCGAAGATCTGTGAGAGGAGGTATCGAATCTCAGCAATTTAATCATCTCTCGTCCTTGCTAGATTCTGTTTCTTTATCTAACTCGGAAGATAGATGGGTTTGTGATTTGAGTGAAGACGGAGTTTTTCGAGTTAAGGATGTCAGGAATCTTTTAGATGAGTTCTTTCTTCCTAAGTCGAACGTTCCTATGCGTTGGGTTAAATTTATCCCGAATAAAGTTAACATATTTGCTTGGAAGTTGTTCCTTAACCGCCTTCCTACTAGATCGAATCTGGCGAAAAGGAAGGTAAGTATAGATACTGATGTATGTCCGGTTTGTGATTCAGCCCAGGAAGAAGTAGTGCATGTTTTCTTTTGTTGCTCGTTAGCGAGAGATTTAACGAGGCTCATATGTCGTTGGTGGAATTTGGACGGGCATCTCTTCTCGTCGTATGATGAATGGCTTAGTTGGTTCAATTCTTTACGGCTAGGTTCTAATTTGAAGGCGATTTTGGAAGGCGTTTTTTACATTACATGGTGGAGTGTGTGGAATTTCCGTAATCATTTGCTTTTTGCTTCTACTAAGCCGCGGAAGGAGCCCATTTTTGATGACATTGTTTTACGCTCATTTTCTTGGTGTGTAGCTAGAGGTAGATTTACGTTAAAATGGGATAGTTGGCTTTAACACCCTCATTTAATTTTTTTGTAATTGTCTAGCTCCTTGCTAGTTTTCTTTTATAAAGTTGCCGTTCAAAAAAAAAAGTCCCAGGTTGCATCGTTATGCTTTTATTTTTTGTAATTTATATGTACTTTTAAGTTTCTAGCTCTTTGCTAGACTCTTTTTTTTCAATATACTATCAGCCGTTTAAAAAAATAAAAAAATAACCGTTATTGTTCTTGTTAATCTGCTTGACGTAAAATCCAAACATTTATTGTATATAGAAAATGAAAATGAACACGTATGAAATAACGCTATATGCCCTCCCACAAAATGTCACCGGCCCTTGAAGGCTTCAATTGAATAGCTTTAAATATTTTTTATCAACCCTTATAATGTCACTTGCCCTCCCACATTACCAAAATAGTTTATAAATCTTGCCCTCATGTAATCTAGCTAAGACATCCATTTTCTAACTCAAACTTTTGATTTCTTTCACAATTATTTAGCTAACATTTTGGTTAGTTTATGCAAAATATATTGTTGAAACAACTGACTCAGGGTTAATTTTATTGTTTGGGTTTGGAATAAATTTCTTGTTTGTGATAGAAGTCTTAGAGATGGTTTTGGTGATTCACGTTTGACGTTTTTCGGCCACGATTTCCCTGTTTAATTTATATACAGTAAGATGCTACAATCTTGAGCTATTTTACATGTAAACATGCTTGCATACTGGTATGCGTTTAATTACACATACTTTTCACCATTAAAATCAGACTTAAACGATCAAAACGCACATAAAATGCCATAAATATGCTTGTTTTTGTGTTTGTACTGTGCAGGTACCGGATATTCACTAAAGGACGAAAAACGAAACCAAACCGGACAAAACCGAGAGCGGAATTGGAAAGAGCGCGAAAAACCAAAGCCAAAGGTGCAAAAGGATTGAAAACGGAGCTAAAACGGATATTTCCGGATCGACTCGACAACGTTTGTGCATTTAATGAAGTCAAGACAAAGTCAAAGTCAACCCCGGGATACGGTATTAGAAAGTGCATGGAAAAACGAACCTGAAACCCTATCATGATAAAATGGACCGAACCGTACCCATTTTAGTGGGCCGGGTCAGCCCACTATAACTATTATACCTTAAAATCAAAACCTTAATTCCTTTTTATAAAATTCATAACCGGCCCAAACCTTTATCCATAAACCCAATTCCCCTTTAACACTGTTACCCCCTTAACCCTTTTATGCTTACACCGTTAGTCCTTCAAGGACTAACATTGTTAGTCCAAAAGGATTAACGATGCAACACTAACCTAACTACAGGGACCAATGATGCAAAGTACAAAGGACGATGGATGCAATACCACATTACACTTTGAGGGGCCAAACTTGCCCAACTCTAAAACTTCACCCTTATTTATACCATTTTATACCCTCCTTTCCCGCCAATACCAAAACCACTATTCACCCATCGTTTTCTTTGACCTGTAACTCGACAAAACACGACCCCGAGCAAACCCCACATAACCCCGCACTCACATGGCATTAAGAGACAAGGAATTGCCACCTTGGCAATCTTAAAACGCCCCATTGGACAAAGCACAAAGACAAACGAATCAAGGGTGTGGATTAACCGGATTGGGGAGCAAGAAATATCAAGGGTTTAGATGGATGCTTTGAGTCCTCTCAGCAAGCTAGCACAACAAACACAAAGAGAAGAGACCACACAACATATAAAAGAAAAAAAAGAAGACAGAAGAAGGGAGATATCTAGGAGTAGTTATAGAGTAGTTTAATTTGAATTTATTTATGTTCTATGTGTTTTAAATCCTGTCATTTTACTTTAAGCCTTGTAACCTTTTTACATGTTTAATGAAATTTTAAGTTTTATGCATAATTTGTCTTTAAAATTCTTATTTGTGTTCACCCTTATTTGTGCTTCAATCCTGTTAAACCTTGCTTCTTCTTGCTTATATAGTTCAGGTATTATCTGGTAATAACAAGTTTTTATCTAAAAAAGTTTTTACAGTTTTAAAATGTTCAAAAAGTTTAAAGGGGTGTTTGGGATAGTAGTGAAAAAGGGTCCAAACTGGTTTCTAAAAGTTTTGGGACTCTTGGCCACCTTTGGCCATCTTGTTTAAGTGTTTTCAATCTGTCTTAAAAAGTTTTTTAGTTTTCAAAAGTTGTTTCAAGAAATTTTCTAAGTGAACTTTGAAACTGTGTTGTCAAAACAGTTTCTAAGTGTTTTTAGATTAAGGATTTTAAAATAAGTTTTTTTATAGGTGTTTTTAGTATGTCTTTCAGTGCCTTAATGCAGTAGAAAAGAGTCCCTTTTAAGTTCACCTTTGTTGTTCTAAAAATCTGTTAAATTTTTGTTTGTGTCTTTCAAGTTAAAACTTCCTTTTTCCTTTTCAATTTTCAGATGTTAAAACCTTTTGTTAATTCTTCAAATTTTGAGCATAAGCTCATTTGTTGCTTCTCTTGATCTGTTTTAACTAGATTTTTAATTTTAAGCTTATATGGTTGCTTATTCTTTGGCCTGCATTTTGCCATTGCTTTCTAAGAAAACCAAAAGAAATCCCCTGGTGCAAACAGCCCAATTCTCAGCACCTTTTAACTGCTTATTTGCTTTTAATATTCTAATATTTTTGCATTTTTAGATACACCTTAAGCTAGTGATTAAGCCCTCATAAGCCATTAAGCCCCAAAGACCCTATAACAGCTTAAAATTAAGCCTCAAAGTGACCCCCAAGGCCTGTTTTATATGTTGTTTTGTGCCCCTTAGCTTATTTTCATTTTTGGCTTATGTGTCTATTTTTATTAGCTTATTTAGGTTTACACTAGCTTATTAGGTTAGGAACATAGTATGTTTGTGCTTATTTCAATTTTGTCTTAGCTTATTTGCTCATTGAGCTCCTAGCAGTTTTGCACTATAGGACTTAGTGAAAAAGTGCATTATACCCCCCCTTTTTAGCTTATTTCTCAGCTTATTTTAGCTTTTCTCAAAAAGTCATTTTTTTTAATTTTGTTTATTATTGTCTGTTTTATAGATGTGTAAAAAGAAAAATGAAAAAAAAATGTTTAAAAAAAAGGGTTAGGCCAGGACTCGAACCCATGACCTCCCCTTTTCATAGCAAGCACCTCACACACAACACACACGTCCAACTGCCCTGGGGTCTTTTTCAGTTTACATATGCAACATTTATTTGTTAAAGGCTCTTATCCCATTAAGTTGCTATAAGTGTTCTATTGAATTTTAACAGCTTTTTTTGTGATAAGTGTTTGGACCAGTTTTATGCTTTTCAATTGATTTTCTCACTACTTTAGCTACTTTTTGTATTTTTTTTTAGATTTTGTATAAAAAATTTATGTATTTTTTATTATTTATTTTTAGATTAAAATATTTTATTAATTTCAGAATCAAAATTAAATTGAAAAGTCAAAAAATTATAAATGTTTTTTTTATAAATTTTCTTTTGTGGTTAGGATCTCTTGGAAAAAATTAGTTTTACTTGATGTAGGTTATATTTGCAAAATTTTGGTTTTTTTTAAAGAACGGCGATTTCGAATACGTTTATGATTTTCTCTTTGGTTAGTAAAATATAACCTTAGTCTTTGCTTGCACTTTAATACCACCCCTTCGTTTTTGGTTCTAGTTTTTTTATTCTTACTTTCTTAGGCACGATTTGACGTACCCCCCCCCCCCCCCCCCCCCACCCCCCCCCCCCCACACCCCCCCCCCCCCCCCCCCCCCCTAGCAACTTATTAAAAGTATAAAAAAATTTTCTTTTGGGATTAATATTTGATAAATTAGGTTTTTAGTTTCCCGTTCATTTTTAATTTCCGTTTTCGTTTTTGGATTTTGAATTTTTCTTTTATATGCTGTGTGGTCTCTTCTCTTTGTGTTTGTTGTGCTAGCTTGCTGAGAGAGCTCAAAGCTTCCATCTAAACCCTTGATATTTCTTGCTCCCCAATCCGGTTAATCCACACCCTTGATTCGTTTGTCTTTGTGCTTTGTCCAATGGGGCGTTTTAAGATTGCCAAGGTGGCAATTCCTTGTCTCTTAATGCCATGTGAGTGTGGGGTTATGTGGGGTTTGCTTGGGGTCGTGTTTTGTCGAGTTGCAGGTCAAAGAAAACGATGGGTGAATAGTGGTTTTGGTATTGGCGGGAAAGGAGGGTATAAAAGGGTATAAACAGGGGTGAAGTTTTAGAGTTGGGCAAGTTTGGCCCCTCAAAGTGTAATGTGGTATTGCATCCATCGTCCTTTGTACTTTGCATCATTGGTCCCTGGAGTTAGGTGAGTGTTGCACCGTTAGTCCTTTTGGACTAACAATGTTAGTCCTTGAAGGACTAACGGTGTAAGCATAAAAGGGTATGGACTTAACGCCCGTTATAGGGGGCATGGGCTTAGTTTTGGCTTGGGCCGTTTGGGCCGGGTTTTATATATAAAAAAAAGGTTTTGATTTCAAGGTATAATAGTTATAGTGGGCTGACCCGGCCCACTAAAATGGGTACGGTTCGGCCCATTTTATCATGATAGGGTTTCGGGCTCGTTTTTCCATGCACTTTCTAATGCCGTATCCCGGGTTTGACTTTGACTTTGTCTTGACTTCGTTAAATGCACAAACGTTGTCGAGTCGATCCGGAAATATCCGTTTTAGCTCCGTTTTCAATCCTTTTGCACCTTTGGCTTTGGTTTTTCGCGCTCTTTCCAATTCCGCTCTCGGTTTTGTCCGGTTTGGCTTCGTTTTTCGTCCTTTAGTGAATATCCGGTACCTGCACAGTACAAACAAAAAAACAAGCATATTTATGGCATTTTATGTGCGTTTTTGGTCGTTTAAGTCCGATTTTAATGGTGAAAAGTATGTGTAATTAAACGCATACCACATACTTATTTTATAACTGTTTTAATTATATGTTGTCCAACTTGTTTATTCCATTCGATTTCAGGTACAATTTAATTAGTCAAATTAGGGTCAAACCTGTTTATAACTTGATTTTGTTGAATGCTTAAGGGGGTGGCTGGGTGAACCCGTACAACTTATGCTTATAGTGCTTATTAGCTTATTGTATTTGCCTAGAGGTTTTAAGCACATTTGGGGTTTGAATGAACCCATTATGGTTTTTGTTTATGAGTAGCAAAAAATGATAACATATGCTTAATTTGTTGAATACTTAGTAGGTGTTAGGATAAGGTTCTTTGTAGTGCTTATTAGGTTAATATTTATTATCTAATTCATTCTTACTAATTGGATTGTTTGATTAGTATGTTAACCGTAAGTATATGTACTTGATGTTACTTGTTTCAACAATCTGTTAGTGTATCTAGATCATCTTGAACAACGATAATGCCATGATAGTCTAACACTCTAACCTATTTGTATTTTGCAATTGTATTTCTTGTTTCTTTTGAGCATATTTGTTGCTTAATATATATGTTAAAGGAGATGATTGCACTGTATAATGCCTTTTGTCACTTTGATTTACATAAATATTCTGTTGTGTCAAACTCCTAAATGTCATGGCATGCCTTGAGTTTTAGAAGTTAACTATGTTGTTTTTTGCTTTTATATACTTTTCTTGAAAGTGTTCATAGAACCACTCACATTGTATATACAAGTTTTTTCTCCATGTCATATTACTATTTTAGATAGTAATTGAGCACTTGAGATGTCACTTGTGTCTTAATTTTTTTTAATTGTGTGGCAGTTTCCTAAATATGTGCTGGAAAGTGTTCTCGAGGAATGCAAGTTCAACGTTGATGGTTGCTTGCACTCAAAACGTTGATGGTTGCTTGCACTCAAAACGTCACTTTAGCTTGCAGAGCGATTTCATGATGAGTTGGGACTTGAGAGAGAACAAGTAGGATATGTTACCGAGTCTCAAGACAAGTGTTGTGCTGAAACCGTGCTAAAGTAATTTTCTTAACATAATTCTAATTTAAGCTGTACATAACTACCATATAATATCACTAGCTTAGTAATTTGTGTCTCAAAATGGCAGGTACATGACAGACTTTGCACTGGTTGAGAAGATGTGAACGATCTTTTGTATTCACGTTATAAAGTCATTATTGTGGATGAAAGTGATCAGAACACTTTATGATGGACCGATGCTCTCCTTGCCTTATTAAAGAGAGCTTTGGAAACGAGGATTGATCTTCAAGTTGTCATCATCGCTTCAATTGGCGAATCTAAGAAGTTTGGATCGTATTTTAATGCGTTGACTATTTCATATAATCGAATGTGCGAAAGCGAAGACATATTTGAAGAGAACCATGTTACGTATTACTATGCTTTCGTACATTCAATTACATGCAACAAATGACGTGATCAAGCTTACACCCATTAAAAGCCGGGGATATACGCATCTCAATTGCTTTCCAAACATCATGAGTATACATTTTGTAGCACATCACTGGCTTATTTATGTTACCTCTAAGTAAAGCTCTTGGTACACCAATTGCCGTAGAGATACGAGTCTTTTTAACATACTCAACGCCAAGCATTCGATCATAAGTCTGAAATTCGGTGTAACCCGAGTCTACGACATATTGAACATCTTCGATGCTAAATGAGGTCTCTGCAATATCAGTCGCAAAAAGAACCTTCCTTCCCGCAAGACCATCCGAACATGGTCTTGCGGGAAGGAAGGTTCTTTTTGCGACAGAGACCTCGTTTAGCATGGAAGATGTTAAATATGTCGTGGACTCAGGTTACACCGAATTTCAAACTTATGATCGAATGCTTGGCGTTGAGTATGTTAAAAAGACTCGTATTTCTAAGGCAATTGGTGTACCAAGAGCTTTACTTGGAGGTAACATAAAGAAGCCAGTGATGTGCTACAAAATGTATACTCATGATTTTTGTAAAGCAATTGAGATGCGTATATCCCCGGCTTTTAATAGGTGTAAGCTTGATCATGTCATTTGTTTGCTGAAAAAGCTTGATCAGAAGTTTGAGTTTATAAATCCTCTGAATTCTGCAAATCTTGAATCATCTATCTACCATTTGAAGAAATTTATGAATGACTCGTGTGATGTATTGTTTTTAGTCTCTTTGACTAGTTATTGTTTGTAACTTTTTGGACCTTATTCTGTTTGTATTTTTTGGTTCTTAGGATTTATCACTATATTTACTTAGTCGGTGGGTGATGCATGTTACAAATTAACATTAAGAGATTAGGATTAGCTGGAAGTTGAAAGTTGAAACATAACCGTGGAGCTATAAATGTGAAGCTATATATCAATCTAGTTAGTACAGTTAATTGAGTCAGTGAGCCACTAACCTGTTTGGACTAGCTTATTTGTGCATGGATTATAGAAAGAAAACCCGATAAACTCTATAAAATCTTGATCCAAAAGCAACTAGATGGCTATGAAATAGTCTGATCTGTTCCCAATTAAATAATGACCAAAATTGACCCTTTTTTGTTTACATAAATACACTAAAATGGTCACCTGTAAGGCAAAGTTACTATTGTAATTTTATCGTCTTGACTCTTATATCTCCGTCTGAGAACATGGGTTAATATCATAGAATAACAATGTAATTAACTAATTATCTTCCACATTGGTCATTTTTATGAAGTATTTGCGACATTTTTTAAAATGTGAAACATATGAGAAAGTGTGTTGCTATAAAATGACATTAAAAAGGAACACTTACAAAGTTCGATGACCAAGTCATGTCTAAATCATCTCGTTATGACTCTGTGATGGCCTAAAATGCTGGAAACGTGGTTGGATGCTCGTTTTTAATATATCCTTGCTTTTAAAGAACATAAAACCCGTGTATCCAAAGTTAGTACAACGTTAGGCTTAGCACATTGTTTAGTACGATAGTTATGCGTGCGCGCGTGTGTGTTACATGTTAGCTCCATCTCTGGTTAAGTTTTAATCAATTTCTTAATTGTATTTTGACTTTGTGCATAATGATCTTAAAGAATGTTGGTCATTATTAAACCTCCTACTTCAAAACATATTTGAATTTAACTTGTGTAACCCTTTTCGACCCTTAAAAATAATTGGAAAATACGCCAGCTAGGTCAGAGATTGGAGAAACATTTGGGACATCGGTTTTTCTGCTCGAACAGCACAATAGGACATGGATCTGTTAATGTCTACCCACATTCGTGACTTCCCATTGGACTTCTTAACCGTGACCACGTTGGCAACTCAACTTAATTACCTATTTCGCATTAGAGATCATTTTTTTTATAAATCAATCCATTCACAAGTAAATGGGTTCAAAATGCCATTTAAATGTAAGAATCTTGATAACTAAAGTTATGCATTTACATCTCAAAATGGACAGCGAAACCCAACTCTCTTTCACTCAGCAAATATTAGAAAAATGACGAAATATATCATTTACCATGTGATTATGCATCGCCCTTAAATTTCTCTCGTCTAATCTAAAATGTGACTAAAAGTCCCAGACTTATATAGTGATATAAATCCGTTTTAATAAATGAAACAATTGTATATTTTGAGACGCTGGGAATCATATAAATCATGCAAAGCGGTACATAACTCTAAAATACTTTAGAGCCCAAAATAGATTAAGCTAAATTAATATAGATCATAACTCCAAAATGGTCACATGAAAAAACCCAAACATATAGTTAAGTAGTAACCAAACATGTCAGAATTAAAAAGACTAGTATTTCCAGCATTATCATATCAAACAACGGGACCATTTACAGCCATTGTCTGACTTTTGTACACAGTATTAGTGTGTTTTCAAACATGTCTGACTTTTTCCTTCAAATAAAAAGTCGAGGTTAGATATTGTATGACATTTACATTTTTGAAATGTATGACTGGCATTGTATGACATTTGGAGTCTTTGTTACTTTGACATTGTATGACTTTTACAACCATTGTATGACATATCTCATTCATTCAAACTACTTACTATCATTACATTCAACTCCCAACTACAACCCTTAATGCTACTGTAACATTCAATTCCCAACTCCTACCTTTGACACCAATTTAAACAACAATTAAATCATATTTTGGAGAACAAGATTGTGCAAGCAATAGGTTAATGGAGATATAATATGTGATTACTAGTCAAAAAGCTACTCTTAAAACCCACTTTTCACACAAGTATTGAATTTAATTTGTTTGTTTTAGATGTTAGTACGTTGATAATCAAGTTTAAAGAGAACAAGTAGGATATGTTACTAAGTTCCAAGAGTATAATTACCATATAATGTCACTAGTTTAGTTAATTGTGTCTCAAAATGGCAGGTAGGTACATGACCGACTTTGAGCTGGTTCCGGAAGTTATCAACGATCCTTGATTTTCACGATATAAAGTAATTATTGTAGATGAAAGTGAACAAAACACTTTATGGACTAATACTCTTCTTACCTTAATTATTAAAGAAAGCCCCCAGAAACGAGGGCTGATCTTCATCATCGCTTCACTTGGTGAATCTAGGAGGTTTGGATCATATTTTAATGCGTTGACTATTGAATATAACCGAATGCATGTAAGCGAAGACTCTTTTGAATGGAATTACATTACGGATTACTATGACGCAACTTCCAATAAGCTTGAAGAATCGTTGTACACTACTCATGGAACTGGCGGAAAGACAGTGTTTCCGTCAGTTACATAGTAGTGTACAACAAATTTTCAAGCTTATTTGAAGTTGCGTCATAGTAATCCGTAACGTAGTTCTCTTCTAAAGAGTCTTCGCTTACATACATCCGATTATATTCAACATGATTCGGTATGAGGCACGCCCAAGCACCAAATGTTCATTTGCTTGATCCATCCGGTGTTATTTTTTGTACCACATATCTTTGCTTAGACAGTATTGTATGGGGTGGGATTGGTAATCCGTATGTTAAAAATTATCAACATCCTGAACACGAATTTCATTAGTCATATTTGTATTGTAAACATCTTTTGCTTTTTCTTGAACCATATTGCTTTTGCTTAGTCAGTATTGTATGTTTAGATTTTGACTTGAGGATGGGATTGTTAATCCATATGTTAAAAATTATCAACATCCTGAACACGAATTTCATTAGTCATATTTGTATTGTAAGCATCTTTTCTATAGCCAAATGTTACACCCTCGTTGATTTTTCTCAAGCTAAGGAAATGATTTGCATGAAAGCAATTTAAAGGGTAATGAATATATGTAAAAACATCTTTCCTATACGTCTACAATATAAATCAAGAAGGAATGTTACATGAAGCCGTAAATGAGATGAACTTGCTAACGCACCTGTACTTCCTCCTATTCCGCCTGAAGGGGTAAAAGTCCCGGGTGAGACTCGAACTCAAGACCTCCCCTAGCCAAACATCCTCTCCTCAAGCCCCTAAGGAATCTTGATGGCCAACTAAGCTAGCCCAGTTAGTTGATCACTATACTTTTAAGTGTGTTCAAAATAAAACTCTTTTGACATTATTATTAGAGGCTAAATAAGCCCAAGCCCCATAGGTATAACTTTATTATCAACCACTATTTATAATAGTGAAACCCTAATACCCACACTTGGGCTTATTTAGCCTCTAATAATTATAACTATGAATATATCTCCTCATAAGCCAGGCACACGTCCACACTGAATAAGAGTGTACCGACGGCCAGATATAACCATTTTAACAAACTAAAAAAAAATTAAACATATCAGAGGTGTCAAAAATAAAACAAAGTCCCATGGTTTAAAAGGTCTACTTTTAACGTATACAACAATCCCTAAATCGATATGTTTAATGCAGGGAGTAATCTTAATAGTTTCGTGATAAAATTAATGTTCTAAGCAACTATAACTTCTTCTTAAAGGTACAAAAGAATGTTCGCAAGCCTTCACCTGACCTCAGATTACGTCGACCAAACTAGCGCGTAGCTCATCGTAATCATATTGCCACTTATAAATGGACCATCGAAATTTTTTATCGTGCTCTTACACTTACATGTGATCAACTCTAATGCCGAAGACTCCAAGTGAAAGTCATCCATGAGGAAACACCTCTAATTCTCTATAGAGGACTATTGAAGAGTGGCAATCGATAGAATTTGACTTGAAGAAATCTTGAAACCTCGGGATGGGTTTTCTTGCTTGTGAAGAGCAAAGACGCACCGGACATGTTAGTTTAAAAGACATTCATTCTTCCTTGTCGAATGTATTCTTGCTTTGCAATATTCGGTGTTGGTTTTTTCGATGCCTTTAAATTTCCTAGTAACCAACTGATCAAATGCACATTGAAATATTAATTACTAAAATTAGTAATATGTGACCCTATAGAATTAGGCAAAATTACAAAACTAACATCTTCAGTTTCACATTACATGTCCATTTTTAAAAGAGAAATTTCAAAGTTAGTCACAAAATCCGATATACGTTTAGTCCAAAAAAAAAATCCAAAGATAGCCTTGGGCAACCACTAGACTGTGAAACTTCATAGAAGATTCGACGAGTGTTCAAAAACTTGATGAGTTTTTCCCTAGACGGAAGTGACATTTTGTATGATCAAGATAATGTTTTACTAGACCAGTTTCTTTTATTCAAAAAGTTAACTATCAATTTCACTTTCTTATTCCAAATATATATATAGGTGAATAAAAAAAATTAGACATACGGTTAACTTTTTGAATAATAGAGTCTAGCAAAAATATCACTTTGGTCACACACACAATGTTACTTCGGTATAGAAAAAAAATCACCTACTTTTTGAACACGTGTCAAAAGTTTGATGAAGTCACATAATTTAATAGTCGTACAAGATTATTTTTGAAAGAGTAAACTGCAAAAATCATCCATTTGGTTTGTAGTTTGTGACACTAATCATCCCTAGCCAATACTATTGACACTAACCATTCCTGAGTGACAAATGTCCGGTAAAAATCATCCTTATTGGGGATGATTTTTGCAAAAAGTTTAACAAAAAGTTTTGCAAAAATCATCCCTCTAGGATGATTTTTGCCGAAGGTTTCACCACTCAGGGATGATTAGTGCCAATAGTATCGGCTAGGGATGATTAGTGTCACAAACTACAAACCACAGGGATGATTTTTGCAGTTTACTCTTTTTGAAAAGAGAAATGTTAGATGACATAAAGTTAAAAAAAACAAATCCACCTAACGAATCTATATGTCTCATCGCAAAGTTACATGTATATACATTTACTAGTTGCAAAGCCCGCCCTTTGTGAGTATCTAAGTGAAAAATTAAGTAATGGTTAACGAATTACGAACAACGTGAAAATTTTATAGAGTGAATAGCGAATAAAAAGAAATGAGCGGTAATCCGATAAGAGGAAATAACACTTAATAAATTATCCGTCATTACAAAGTATATGTTTTTGATTCAAGACAAAAGTTCCATAAGGAACAAGTTCTAATCAAAGAACAAAAGAAGCAATCCTAGCCACTCATCTTATGTTCATCCAATGGCTAAAATTCAATCATTAAATGAGGAGAGAGAAAAAATCATTTTCCACCTTTTTTTAAAAATTAAATTATCTTGCAAACGGTAAATCGTCAAACGACAAAAAATATACCATCGCGACGAGAATTAAATTACCTTTCTATAGAGTAGCATCTTGATATATATTTTCGAAGATTTTTTTTGGATCTTCTATTTTTATTTTTTTTATTTACGTTTCCGAAAATCACATGTGATTCATTTCGAATCACGTGTGATTTATCTCGAATCACGTGTGATTCACTACTTTAAAAATCACAAAGGTCAAGTGATTTTAGAAATCACGTGTAATTTTTTTGGCAAAAATTTTAACACTAGAAAGTCGTCAAAATTATACGAACTTAATTTTTTAAATTATGTTTGTAAAAATCTCATGTGTTTTTATGAAATCACATGAGATTTTATGAGATCACATGTGATTTTATGAGATCACATGTGATTTGTGCTACAGATCACATGTGATTGTGATATAAATCACATGTGATTTTCCGAGACGTAAAAAAAAAAAAAGACTTCGAATTTTTTTTATCGAACATATATCAAGATGCCACTCTATAGAAAGGTAATTTAATTCTCGTCGCGATGGTGTATTTTTTTATCGTTTGACGATTTACCGTTTGCAAGATAATTCATTTTGAAAAAAAAAAGTGGAAAGTTATTTTTTCTCTCTCCTCATTTAATGATTGAATTTTAGCCATTGGATGAACATAAGATGAGTGGCTAGGATTGCTTCTTTTGTTCTTTGATTAGAACTTGTTCCTTATGGAACTTTTGTCAAGATATATAATTGTTGGCTAGCATGGATTTGCGACTACACTATTGAACTTATAGTGTCTTTTGTACCAAGTTATCATGAGTGGTGTGTTGATTATATTGTGAATGACTTAAAATTTGGTTGTTGGTAAACATGGGCTTCGACCTTCTCGGTTTAAGAAGACTTCAGCTGGAATTGTACAAGTTTTAGTAAAATCACCTGCAAGCCAAAAGGTAACTTTAAATTGCTATATAAACCAACATCACCCAACTCCTTTGGTTGCTATGTCAAAAAAAGATCATAGTTTTCATATGCTTATATAGCCTTAACAACAATAAATACATATGATGTCTTGGTATTTCTATAGACTTTTTATCAAACACTTGCTAGGCATTTCGCTCAAAACATTTACTATGCATATCAAACACATTTTATAAAAACACGA
>BQNB010031619.1:35000-53835 GCA_026074375.1 Tanacetum coccineum | reverse complement strand
CAAAGATATGCAGTTAATGTGATTGATGGCAATTAACCTTGATTGATTTGATCTAATCACAAACTCCAAGGAAATTAACCCCATACACCGTATTCACCTCTTTACATACGACGTATCGAGATGATTTTTAGACACTACAAATACTGGACTCAAAAACGAGTTTTAGTGTGCAAAAATTACATTCTCTATACCATACACTCTGAAGTCGAATTTTCCAAGATATTAGAAGCAGCCAAGGTCAAGCACCAACCATAATTCCATAGAAGACATCATGTAATTCTTACTTTCTTAATCATTCAATTTCTAATTGTTTGATCATGTTAGTAAAATAACAATGATTCTGGGCTAATACCCTCGGGTATTAGTGTTAGGAACAAGAAAAGTCTCAGTCACTTCTAATATTAAATAGTCAAAGCCCATAGTTAGTCAATGTTTAATTTATAAGTTAATAGGGCCAAAAGGTCCATGGAAAGCCCACAAGGCAATCTATGGCCGGCCACAATATTGTATAAATACCCTCTCCATACCTTGGAGAGGGTGTTGGTTGGTTTTATATTTTCTTATTTCACTAATGCATTTCTCTTTCTATACTTTCTCTCTCTAGAAAATACATCCTTCCTTTTACTTTCTCTCACTAGTTCTTGGTTCATATATCAATGATTACAAGTATTCTACAATTGGTATCAAGAGCCATGGAGTGATTTGTTTAGTTCTTGTGTTTGTTTTTTCTTTCTTTTTGGTTCATTTTTTATTTTTAACCCGTATGCATCCTTTCTTTCTTTTCTTTTGGTTTTCAAAGCTTAGTTGTACACTAAAAGATCATTTACCTTGGTAAATTTGATCTGGTATCCTTGGATATAGGTGTATTTGCTTTGGATCAAAGAAAACTTCATTTTTGTTCATCTTTTGTTTTCAAAAACCTTATAAAGTACGAATCTTGATTTTGAAATTTTCAGTTTAAAAACCAAAAAGTTGTCATTTTTAAGGTACCTATAGGTTTAAGGATACTAGTTGTACAAGAAATTTTGGAAAAAAAACAATCAAAAAGGTGTCTTTTTGTGTTTTGAAGATTTTGAGTTACATCCGTGTGTTACACGAATTTACAATTTTGTGTTGTATCCGAATTTGCAGCTCACCAGTGTAGTCTAAATTAGCAACTTACGAATTAGCAGTTTTGCTTTACAATCCGAATTCGCAATTCAAGTTGTATCCGAATTAGCAGTTTTGTAGTATAACCCGAATTAGCAATTTCTAAGTTGCACACGAATTCGCAATTCACTTAAGGACCCGAATTAGCAGATTTTCAGAAGCACACGCATTGGCAATTTTCAGTTAATCCCGAATTTGCAGTTTGCCTTAATACACGAATTTGCAATTCCTTAAGAATCTGAATTTGTAGTTTGTTTTAAGGACCCGAATTGGCATTTCTATTAAAACTCCAAATTAGCAATATTGATTAATCATACAAATTCTCAATTCAATTAAGGACCCGAATTCGCAACAAATACTTAAAACTCAAATTGCTTCATCAAAATTATAGGGTTTATTTCTTTGACTTGTAAAATCCCGTGAAACACTCACTTGTTTTCTCGGTTTTATCAAGAATTATAAAATCTCGTGTAGTTTCATGATTTAAAACACATAAAAGACAACACCATCAAACATAATTACCTTCTATCACCGCTCGATCAAATGGTAATCATTGAACATACCAATTTATCAATGACGACTCTTGCTGATAAGTCACTTTTCTCGGGTGGTGACAATAAACCACCGATGCTTGAAAAACACTTGTATGACTCGTGGAAAAGCAGAATGGAACTTTATATGATGAACAGATCTCACGGTAGAATGATTCTTGCTTCTGTTGAAAAAGGTCCACTTGTTTGGCCAACAATTACAGTGGATGGTGTAACCAGACCAAAGGAATATGCTGAATTAACTCCCGCAGAAACCATTCAAGCTGATTGTGACATCAAAGCAATAAACATCATTCTACAAGGCCTTCCAACTGAAATTTATGCTCTTGTTAGTCAACATCGTGTAGCCAAGGATATTTGGGAGAAAATCAGACTGCTCATGCAAGGAACGTCGTTAACAAAGCAAGAACGAGAGTGTAAGCTGTACGATGAATTTGATAAGTTTACATACAAGAAAGGAGAGTCGTTACACGAGTACTACTTGAGATTCACTCTGCTACTCAATGATATGAATATTTACAAGATGCCACTGGAGCAATTTCAAGTCAATACCAAGTTTCTGAACACTCTTCCTGCTGAATGGAGCAAATTCGTTACTGATGTTAAGTTGGTCAAAGATTTGCATACTACTAATGTTGATCAGATTCATGCTCACTTGGAACAACATGAACGACATGCAAATGAAGTTCGATTGATGCATGAACGTAGCTCCGATCCTCTTGCTTTAGTTGCATCTCACCAAATGACACAGTCTCCTTATCAATCTCATCAGCACTCTTACCAGAACTCTCAACATCAACAATTTGTCTCACCTCATCAATCTTCACAGTATGGATCACCTTTTGAATCTCAACAATACTCAATCAATCAATCACCAATACCTCATTCAATCACCTATCCCCCCAACAATTATCAAACCTCAGTTCACCACAACGTTTTCTCTCCATCATCATCCATTCCTCAAATTGAATACTCTCCCACAGTCAACCAACAATCTGAATTTTCCCAATTAGACTCCGGTCTGACTATACCAGTTTTCAAGCACGGTGATGATCCACTTAATGCCATTAATCATGTCATGTCATTCTTGTCTGCTGTAGTCAGTTCCCGCTATACTACTACCAATAACGAGCTCAGAAACTCGTCAAACCCAAGGCAACAAGCTACCATTAATGATGGAAGAGTAACCGTATAACCAGTTCAGGGGAGACAAATTTCTTATGCTGCGGGTACTACAAGAACTTTCACTTCAGGAGCAAGTGGGAATAACTCGGGGAAATAAAGGATTGTTACATGTTACAACTGCAAAGGGGAAGGACACATGTCTAAACAATGCACTAAACCAAGGAGGAAACGAGATGATTCATGGTTTAAGGATAAAGTTTTGTTGGTTCAAGCTTAAGCAAGTGGTCAAATTCTACATGAGGAGGAACTAGCATTTTTGGTAGATCCAAGAATTCCAGAAGGTCAAGCCACACAGACTATCATTACTCACAATGCTGCTTATCAAGCTGATGATTTGGATGCATATGACTCTGATTGTGATGAACTCAACACTGCCAAAGTTGCTCTTATGGCGAATTTATCTCATTATGGTTCAGATGCTCTTGCTGAGGTACACAATCATGATAATGTGAATAAGAATATGATTAATCAAGTTGTGCAGCTGATATCATCTTCTGAACAGTCGAATGTTGTGAATCATTCAGAGACTGAAATAACCAGTGATAGAAATATCATTCCTTATTCTCAGTATGTGATTAAATCACAACAGGCAGTTGTTCATAATTCAAATTCTTCTGCACAACAAGATGCACTGATATTATCTGTGATTGAACAACTAAAAACCCTAGTTGATAATTATACCAAGGTAAATCTGGAAAATAAAAGTGTTAATAATACTTTAACTGCTGAGCTTGAAAGATACAAGGAACAATTTAAAGTGTTGAATGAAGGACAAAATGTTGATTTAAAGAATAAGGATAACATTTCAGATTCATGTGCACAGTCTGTAGAGATTGATCGTCTTAAACAAACTCTTTCTGAACATTTAAAAGAAAAAGAATCTTTAATGCAAACAGTTTCTCTTCTCAAAGATAATTTTAAGAAAGAAGAATCTAGAAACATTGATAGAGAGATTGCTTTAGAAAAGAGGATCAAACAGCTAGATAATATTATTTTTAAAAGAGATCAATCCGCACAAACTGTTCACATGTTGACGAAACCATAGTTTTTCTATGATCATACCACTAAACAAGCTCTAGGTTTTCAAAATCCTTTCTATCTGAAGAAAGCTCAGCAGTTGGAACCAAAGCTATATGTTGGTGATATTATTAAGAAAACTAATCCTATTGTGATTTCAGACTCAGAAGAAACCTTAATACTTGCTGAAGAGAGTCGTTCAAAAATGCTTTTAAAACAACAAGATCCTATGATGTTAGAAAAGAAAGTTAATACTACACCAATCGATTATGCTGTTCTTAATCAACTTTCTCAAGATTTTAAAACACGATTTGTTCCACAAACTGAATTATCTGCTGAACAAGACTTTTGGTCTAAGAATTCTGTGAATTCTCCAGAACCCACTCTTTCTAATAGACCCACCAAAGTTGAGGTTCCAAAAGAACTTCCTAAAGTAAGCATGGTAAATACGAGTTTGAAGAAACTTAAATACCATCTTGCTGGTTTTGACGTGGTTGTCAAAGAAAGAACCACACCCACAGCTATCACTGAGGGCTCGTGGGGGTTCGAACATACAAAAGCTTGTTTTAGGGATGAAATAATTCCATTTGTAAAAGCTCTGAAGGACTTGTTTAACACATTCAATCAATATTTGGTTGATGAACTTTCTGAAGTCCAAAATGTCTTTCATCAAATGGAACAGGCTGTGGAACAACATCGTTTAGAGTCCAAAACATTTGAGGTTAAAATGAATCAAGTTTTGAACGAAAATGAACGACTCTTGGAACAAGTGTTGAGCAAAGATATTGTAAACATAATTGTGAATTCTTCTGTGGATAATTCTGATGTGAATGTACGTGAATGTGAAAAGTGTCTCAAACTTGAGACTGAGCTTCAAACGAATTTCGTTGAAAAAGAGATTTACGATAAATTGTTCAAAAGTTTTACCACTCTTGAAAAACACTGCATCTCTTTAGAAGTTGATACTCAACTTAATCAGGAAATTTTTCAAAGGGACAATTCTGTTTCAAATCAAAGTGCTCCAAGTTTTGATCAACTGTTTGAATTAAATGAATTGAAAGCTCAGTCCCAAGAGAAAGACACGGTCATAAAGAAGTTGAAAGAGAGAATTAATGGCCTAAGTGGGAAAAAGAATGAAGAAAAGATTAAACAGGAATTAGAGGAAATTGAAACAATTAACATTGAATTGGATCATAGGGTGACAAAGCTTATTACTGAGAATGAGCATTTGAAACAGACCTATAAGCAACTTTATGACTCGATTAAACCAGCACGTATTCGATCAAAAGAACAATGTGATGATTTAATTAATCAAGTCAATATAAAGTCTGTGGAAATTTCTGATTTAAATGCTAGTCTTCAGGAAAAAGTTTTGGTAATTACAGCTCTTCAGGATGATTTAAGGAAACTTAAAGGAAAAGCTATAGTTGATAATAACGTTACAAAACACCCTAGTGATCCAGAAATGCTTAAGATCGATGTGGAACCAATAACCCCTAAATTGTTGAATAAACAGACAGCTCACTCTGCCTATATTAAGCACACTCAGGAAGAAACTATCGTTCTTAGGGATCTAGTTGAACATGTTAAATCAAAATATCCACTAGATCAATCCTTAGAATCCGCCTGTAGGTATGCTAAACTAGTACAGGAGTTGCTAACAAACATCAGTAACACCTGCCCTAGTATCAACAATGCTGATGGAAAATTAGTGGTTGTGACCCCAAAGAACAAGGACAAAAGTGTTAGATTTACTAAGCCCGTCACATCCTTAGGAAACACAATCACAAAATAACATCTACATCAAACCTAGTTTCTAACAAACCTATGTTGTCTTCTACAGGAGTAAAACCATCTACTAGTGCTAGCAGATCACAACCTTCAGGCAATACAAAGAAAGATAAGATTAGGCAAACACCAAGTAGTACTAAGAAGAATAAAGTAGAAGCCCGCCCTAGGAAAGTTAAATCTAGTTTGAAAAATAAAGATTGTGTTGTTAAATCTAAAGGAACTGCTAATGTGCAGCATTCCAGGCTTAATGTGAATTCTGAACTAAAATGTGTTAAGTGTAATGGTTGCACGCTTTCTGATAATCATGATTTGTGTGTTCTTGATTTTATCAATAATGTGAATGCTCGTAATAAATCAAAATCTGTTAAGAAAAATTCAAAGAAGAAAGTTTGGAAAACAACAGGAAAGGTGTTTACAAAAATTGGATACATCTGGAGACCTACTGGATGAACCTTCACTATAGTAGGAAAAGCGTGCCCTTTAACTAGGATTACCACAACTACTGAAGTTCCCCTTAGGAAACTGACTGCCCTAGAAAATGAAACACCGAAGCTTGTTGTAACATTGGTTTACTCAAGGAAACCTAGGAAATCTAAGACTAATGTTCCTGATAGCAAATCTAAGGTTCCTAAATCTGTATCTGCTAACAAAAAGGAACCCAATCAATCTCTAGGATCTAAAGTTTCCAATGTTCCATCTTCCTCTCTTAATGAATGCATGTCGTCTAAATTATTCTCTGGTATT
Organism: Tanacetum coccineum; assembly: GCA_026074375.1. NCBI lineage: Eukaryota > Viridiplantae > Streptophyta > Magnoliopsida > Asterales > Asteraceae > Tanacetum > Tanacetum coccineum. The sequence goes on along the minus strand of BQNB010031619.1, from coordinate 47,398 downwards.
TGGACTCCTGCTGCTCCAAGCATATGATCGGAGATCGCACTCAGCTCACCAATTTCATCAATAAGTTTTTAGGTACTGTTAAATTTGGAAATGATCACGTGGCAAAGATATTGGGATATGGTGATTATCAGATTGGGAATGTTACGATATCAAGGGTTTACTACGTGGAAGGACTTGGACACAACTTATTCTCCATTGGACAATTTTGTGATTTGAACCTTGAAGTTGCTTTTTGTCAACACACCTGCTTTATTCGTAATTTAGAAGGTGTTTATCTATTGACTGGATCTCTAGGCAACAATCTGTACACTCTGTCTCTTGGAGATATGATGGCGTCCTCTCCCATATGTCTCTTGTCAAAGGCCTTAAAGTCTAAGTCCTGGCTATGGCATCGACGTCTGTCTCATCTGAACTTTGGTGCAATTAACCACTTAGCTAGACACGGTCTTGTTCGTGGTCTCCCTAAGCTTAAATTTGAAAAGGACCATTTATGTTCTGCTTGTGCAATAGGTAAAAGCAAGAAGAAACCCCACAAACCTAAATCTAAAGACACTAACCAAGAAAAACTCTATCTTTTGCACATGGATCTTTGTGGAACAATGCATGTCATGAGTGTTAATGGAAAGAAGTACATCCTCGTCATTGTCGATGATTACTCTCGATTCACATGGGTTAAATTCTTAAGGTCAAAAGATGATGCTTCAGATTTCATAATCAAGTTTCTCAAGATGATCCAAGTACGGCTTCAAGTGACTGTCCAAAGAATCAGAATAGATAATGGAACTGAATTTGTTAATCAAACTTTGCGTGAATATTATGAGAAGATTGACATCTCTCATGAAACATCTGTTGCTCGCTCTCCATCTCAGCTCTCCACAGCAAAATGTTGTCGTTTGAAATAACGGAATCATACTGTTAAGTGATGCTGCCGCACATGTTGATTTATGTAAAGCTCTGTTATTTTTATGGGCAGAAGCAGTTGCTACCGCATGTTACACCCCAAAATCGTTCTCGTTCATCTGCGTTCACCGGGGCCTAAAAACACCATATGAGCTTTTACATGTCAAACCTCTCGACTTATCAGTTTCCATGGGATTTGTGGTGCACTCTGCTATCGACCAAATGATAGTGGAACTTGGGTTAGTTAAATCAAAGCGGATATTGGTTTTTTCATCGGTTATGCACCCAAATAGATGCATTGCGAATTTACAACTGCCGTACCTAGATGAATCATTGAGACAATTCATGTAGATTTGATGAGCTGTCTTGCATGGCTTTGATACACAGCAAGTTCAGGACCAGAACTTCTTGATATGACTCCTGCTACAATCATTTTCAAGACTCGTGCCAAACCCGTCCTCCTTCTATAACAATTTGTCTACCTTCATGTATGTTTAGGTTTATTTTGTTTCAACCGTCATCTGTTTGATGAACTTTTCATCCTCTACCTAGTATTGATCACCCAACCCATGTAGTAATTGCTCTTATTTGTGACGTAGTGCTACTATGAACCCGCTGCATTATACCTGTTAACCTTCCTCATCAACAGGTGACCTTAGAATGCTCCATCTCCTTAAGTAACTCTCAAACAAACACCGAAAACTCTATCTCCTTTCTTCCTAAACGTTGTTGATAAAATGTCAAGACTTGATTGCGATGTTGCTCTTATGAATAATAATCCTACTTTGTTTATTCCAGTTCTAGATGCCTCCTTTCCTGATAAATTCTTCATCAACGGATATTAGTCATACAATTGTACATCTCGATCACCAAATTTCTAAACACAATAGCAAATGGACTAAGGATCACCCACTTGAAAATATAATCGGTGAACTCGATAGACCAGTTTCCACCAGGCTGCAATTACATGAGCAAGCTCTTTTTTGTTACTACGATGTTTTCCTCACTGCTGTTTAACCCAAGACGAATAAAGATACTTTAACTCAATCCTGCTGGATCGAAGCAATGCAAGAAGAGCTCAATGAGTTTGAACGCCTTAGAGTATGGGGAGCTAGTTTCCCCGTCTTGATAAAGTCTATGGTTTATTACTTTGAAGTATATCATACCAAAGTGATGCTAGGTCGAACTGGGAGGTAATTTATAGAACAAAGCTCGGTTAGTAGCTTGTGGTTACCGTCAAGAAGAGGGAATTGATTTTGTGAGAGTCTTTGCTCGGTTGCAAGATTAAGAGGCTATAAAGGATTTTTATCGCGGTTGCGTCACAGAACCTTGGTCGATCTAACTATGGATGTTGAAGACTGAGTTTCTAATGGTAATCAGACGGAAGAGGTTTTATGTTAGCCAAACCGGACGGGTTTGTGGATAAGATAACCCCCAAAAAATCCCTCCGGGTTTTTTTGTACAAGCTAATTTGGAATAGCTCTTTATGGGTTGATAACAAGCTCTACGCGCCGTGGTTTTATGACATGTAGTCTTAATTCCTGTTATCCCAAGACTTCTCCAAGGCTTAGTGGGATTCCCACTCTGTTAATCCGTAGGCAAGGCCAAGGAATTTCTTCTGTACATATTATGTTGATGATTTTATCTTTGCTGCATCTACACCATGAACTTTGTGCCTCTATTTGCTAAAATCATGTGTTCAAAATTTAAGATGTCAATGATGGGCAAAATCTCATTTTTCTTAGGACTACAGATTTCTCAAAGTCCTAGAGGCATCTTTATTAACCAGTCAAAATATGCCCTTGAATCTTTAAAGAAATACGGTTTTGACTCTTGTGACCCAGTGGATACTCCCATGGTGGAAAAATCCAAACTGGATGAGGATAAAGAAGGGAAAGTCGTTGATCCGTCACACTATCGTGGTATGATTGACACCCTCCTTTATCTCACAGCCAGTAGACCTGACCTACAATTTGCTATATGCATGTGTGCCCGGTATTAGGCTCGGCCTACCGAAAAGCACTTACATGCGGTCAAAAGGATCTTTTGGTATCTAAGAGGAACCGTAAATCGGGGACTATGGTATCCGAAGGATTCTTCGATTGCTCTAACAGCATTTGCAGATGCGGATCATGCTGGTTGTCAAGATACAAGACGTAGCACATCTGGTAGTATGCAGTTCTTGGGAGATAGACTTGTTAGCTGGTCATCAAAAAGGCAGAAAAGCGCTGCGATATCCAGTACAGAAGCTGAATATATTGCTTTGTCCGGCTGTTGTGCTCAAGTCCTTTGGATGAGATCACAGCTTACCGACTATGGCTTTGGATTCAATAAAATTCCAATGTACTGTGATAACAAAAGCGCTATTGCCTTATGCTGCAACAACGTTCAACATTCCAGATCAAAGCATATAGACATCAGATTTCACTTTATCAAGGAGCATGTTGAGAATGGTGTGATCTAACTTTACTTTGTCAATATGGAGTATCAGCTGGCGGACATCTTCACTAAAGCCTTTTGCAGAGAAAGAATTGAATTTCTTATCAACAAGCTGAGAATGCGGAGTTTTACGCCGGAGACTCTGAAACAATTGGCAGATGAAGTTGATGAATAGTGGTGGTACATATTCAAATATCCTGTATCATATGTATATATATTAAAACCATAAAAACCAATTTTTTTTTTCAAATTTTATAAAAGCAAAATACAAAAATATAAAATTCATAAAACCAAAGAAAAAATTAAAAAATGAGAAAAGATAAAAAGAGGTAATAATGGCATGTCTTCTGAAAATCGATAACATTTACGGTCTTAGAAATGTCATTCAATAATGATACGAGGCTGTAAATGAAGTTCGAGTAGAAGTTCCAAATGTTTTCAAAACATGCCAAATGGCTGCTATTCATTAGTTAGGGCAACCGGTCATCATCTTAAAGGCAAGTATTCATCAAACTGGATAAACTTGCTCTCAACGGGAATTTTATTCTCGGCATGGTCTACTTTTATGACCATTGCAAAGGCTGTGTGTTTACTTTGCAACCACATACCCGTGCTTCCTATATTACCATAAGTGTACGTGTCAGTGCGCTTATGTGTTAAAATAAGAGAAATCTTATTTTTATTGGTAAAAAGTTGTTTTCAAAATGAATCAGTGTTTTCAGTAATCACAAAAATATTTTAAAAGGCAATTCGACCACTCAAACAATGACAACAACTTTTTAAATAGAAAACAGGTCGTTATTTGAGGGGGAGAAAGCGTCATTAAATAATCTTTTAAAACAGTCTTTCAAAATAAGTCACGGAATAAACGGATAAAGTTTTTGATATTGACGGATAACAATTTCAAGGGGAGTTAATCGGATGTTTACATAAACGAGGCTTTAGATGTCATTTATTCAAATTTATTAGGGACTTTTTTTCAATTTAAGACTTTAGTGATCATATTAGGTTTTAAACTACATTCGACTAATAATTGCCAACAATTCATAAGTATAAAAAGACTTAGAATGTTTGGTTTTATTACATAGTTTAATGCCTTGAGTGATTCTCACGTGATAGATCTATGCTTATATATTCTTATTAAACTACGATCATTCGTGTTTATGTGTGCGTACAAGTTTTGCTGATTTCGAGGGTATCAAAACTAGAATGGGGTAGGAATAGATGTTTACTTGATTAGGTTCCTTGGCCTTCATTTTGAGGTTAGCTTCTTTTGTATTTTGAGGTTACCTTCTTTTAATTTTAGGCCTTCTTGAATCTTTTGGGTGCGCTATCACATGGTAGAAGAGACATCTCGTCATTAGTCAGTATGCATCATTTGAGTCCCTAGGGGGAAGTGTTGAGAGTATAATTATTTAAAACATGAGAAGAGTTATGTCTAATTCAATTAATGTATTACCCGACCGGTCAATCTCTAAGCTTATTTTTTTAATATAGGTAGAAAATATTTGATAAAGAGGTACACATAGGGATTTAATTGTCTACATCTGGGACTTAGTTGACCTTGGTGTTACAATTTATATCATAACCATCCTAAAGAGAGAAATGTGCTCATCCGAGACTTCAATTAACTTTGGTGTTGCGGTATCAAATTCTTGAAAGGGTTAATTGTGTACTTTGGATATTTGGGCTTTATACATCAAGACTGCTTGATGCGGCTTGCAAGAAAGTTCTGAATCTACTCAAGAAAGGATTGTTGGTTTAGGGGGAAGCTAAGACAACATCAACACCGACATCACCAACCACACAAGCTCAAGTTACATATGTATCTGAATTTGTTTCATACTCGAAGTCTGAAGCAAAGACTTGCGTAACTTGGAAAGAAAGTTTGAAGCATACGAAGATACTTGGACAGAGAAAGATCAGATTGACAACTTCTTGATAGAAAAAAGGTTAATGAGGGGTTTAGAAATGTACGTTGGTGGGAGATTGTACGAAGGAGACCTACGGCTGCTACAAAGGACCATATGATTTCATCATATGATGTTCTTATCATTCAGGTCAAATCTTCGTATATAATAAACATGTGAATATTTACATAAGTAGTAAAAGATTTAGGCTTATGTGGTGTTCGAGTACGATGATTTTTCAAGAATTTTTCACAAAATTCAAAATCTTTCAAAATTTCATACTCAACACTATATCATATCCCTCATACTTTGAGGGGGAGTATTAAAATGTTCCTGGTAGTTATTATATAACATTTTGTCCCTGAACATTTAATCAATTGATATCCAAAATATCAAGGGTTTAACATTTTAGATAAGGGGAGAAAATGTGATTAAAGTGAACCTAATTTGTATTGAAATGTGATCATATAAAATGGACTCAATGCACTCTAAACTTAACATGTACTACGATTACGGTACACATGTTAAGGGGGAGCTTTTAGTGATGATGAAAAACTCTCAAAGTGTAAATCTTTTGATATTTATATCAAACACTTTGATTGAATTTTCCAATGATTTTGGTTTTGATTGTGATGGAATACCCAAAAGACCGACCATGTACTTAAATTTATGGAGTTATAAGGTGGTTAGGCATAGGTATTCAAATCCTATGATCCAGCCAGAACCGGAGGGATCACCCAGGGATATCACTAGTTGTGGTAGAAGTCCTTAGGTATGATACAAAAGGAGAAAAAAGTGAGAATCAGGAATAATGCCGACTGAGATGGAGCTAACACTGGAACAAACCCAACAAGGTGTTAGTTATGAATTTCCTAGTCTCGGTAAGCATTGAGGGTTGAATAATAAAAGAATTGTTAAGGATAAAGGGTGAAAGAAGCAATCCCGCCATACACTTACGGCAGAAACCGGGTCAATACATAATCTGTCAGATTCCACTAAGTTGTTTTCTGAATTGAGAGATAGTCATGGATCCTAATGACGCTTATGCCACTAACCCTCCCTGCCACTCAGGTCTTCTAAACAGACCCTGTTTCCATTTCTTACGGGGGGAAAGATCAATTAGAGGATTTTTCACGTATTTCTATCGACTTTTCACTCAAGTTAGTGGATTATTGAAATAGGTGAGGCCAGTCTGCTCCAGCCTCGATCACTAAAAACAAAGTGCATGATTGAGTCTAAAGCAAGAGATCATCATAAATCTCATGTTGGACACTTGTCAAATTAGCTTGCTAAGTCACACTATGTGAATGAACTAAGATATATTTTTAAGGTCCTACGCATTATCTTGTGATTTTGCAGAACATCCCGAGTGAATATTATTCACAGTAAGATAGGAAATCCTGGCTTGTCGCCAAAATATACAAGCTCATGGTAGGTTAACGTGTCCGATTCTTATGAATCAAACTCTGTGACACTGAGAAAGCTACAAATGGCTGCTCTTCTTTTATGAATCAAACTTGTCAGTTTTGGATCGACGATTAATGTAATTTTGATTTGCATTAAAACTCTCCGATGTTCACATTGCCATTTAGCCAAGTGATACGTCGATTGATTTTTCAAATCAATTTTTTATTCAATCGGTAAGACAGTAACTCACTGGTTCACTCTTATCGTGCTGTCTGCTTTGAGACATTCAGATAATGAGAACATGCTTGAGTGTACAATGATATCTGATACATATGTGTTAGAAAGATTCAATACTTCAGCTGGAAATCCTGTCAAGGATATCATCTTAATATTGAATCTACCTTATCACATGTCATTCCTCGAATTTGAAGGTTACTCAACCTAACACGGGCGAATGACAAAGTTCACTATTCGTCCACTTACTTTATTTGACAACTGTTTTAATGCAGGATATCTGATATGATAGAGGTGAAAGGTACCTGATTCCAGCTGACTCACAAGATTCATAGCCACATGCTCATACCCGACCGAAAAACATAAAGACATCATGAAAGCTCAAGTACATGTTTCAAGACTTCCGCTACTCTGATACCGTACGTCTTTCTTGAAGTGACGAAGTATTAAAGTCAAAGAATTTCAAAGAAGTTTTCGTCACTCTGATACCGAACGTCTTTCTCGAAGTGACGAAGTGTTATAGTTAAAGAACCTCAAGAAAGATGCAATATTAAAGCTTTTCAAGATAACATATCAAGAAAGGTATGAGCATGTCGGTCCAAAAGTCACAAGTTCACAAGATGGCAAAGTTTACAAGATGGTGAATCGAGATTATGCTTGGTTGATGATCTCAAGGTGTTCAAGATCACATTTTTACATTCAAGTCAAGATAAAGGAACAAGCTCAAGCCTAAAGTCAATGATCACTACATCAAGATTCACAAGATAAAGAACATGATAACAGACTACAAGCTAAAGATTGAAGACATTCATAGAATGTAGAGCTTAAGTTTTTGTAAATTGGAGTGACCTCCCTTAGGGGAGATGTAGAAATCCAAAAAAGGGATAGGTCACTCTACGTACTTTTTCGTTTCTAGCTCGTAGTCCATTTAAGTATTGGGTTAGTAAGGCTAACCAGGCCAAAGACATGGAAAAATCCATGGATAAGCCATGATTGGCCCATTCCTATTGCCGGCAGGTTTGTATGATAGACACCTCTTCATCGCCTTAGAGAGGTGGTTAGTTGTCATTTTTCACAACATTACAAAGTTCTCTCTTTTATGTTTTTTCTCTTAAGTGTCATCCAAACTACTCTCTTTATCTACCCTCACATCTTGTATATTATTTGATTATGTCTTCAGGAAGGTTGTGCACTTTTATGCAAGGTGAGGCGCACTTTGCCCCAAAAAGCCTATATCCCCTTTACCTCTCATATCTCACATCATCTCACACACAAACTTCTATCTTACAGATAGACAATCTCTGTAGCCTTTGGAGAGGAGGAAGGAGTAGTGAGGATCCTTAGGATCCAATGATCCAAACACCCCTCTAAACCGTCATGCTACCATCACTCTCCACCAAAAACCACCACTAAAACACATATTTCCAAAAGTTCTACACCATATTTAGATCATATACCATCCATTTCCATAACCTTAACACTTATCACTTTGATTCTTGGAGAATTCACACCAAATTCTCTTAAGATCATCACCTATCAAATCCTTGGTAACAACACTAACATTTGGTGTATTATTATGGATTTCCAGAAGTATATTGGTATATTTGGGTTATCTCAGTAGCATTTGGATGTTGGTTAATCATGGAATCGTTAGTTTTGGGTTGGTGGTTGTTGTAGTCGAAATATTAGTATTGTTACTTTGCTTCTTATATGTGAAACATGAATAATATTTAGATGATTTTGCTATGATTTATGAATATACATGTTTATGAATTCGATGTTATCTTACTTGGATCATTGTTTATATCTTGATATATCTTGCAATTAAAATAAGCTGAAAGGATTAATTGCCTTGATATATTTTGAATCATGTTGGCCATATGAAATCTAATTTTTCTATGCTTGTGAGAATAGTGTGGTGAATTGATAATCAACCCAAGTAGAATGATGTTTAAGACCCTTCCTTATATTGACCGACCGGGTTGGGAGGAATTCATATGTATGCATATTTGATATAAACCATTCTTAATGCGCTAGTGATGACCTGTAGTATTATAGGCGAAAGGCTTTATATGTTATCATTTGGTTGATTGCTTGTTATTATGTTTACCCGTCATATTATGTTTGTATGCTTTGTTTTTATAATGTCTTGCTCTATTCTTGTTATTATGTTATGTGATCATGCATTGTCCTGCTTGCTTTATACACACGTTTAGGCTATTTGATCCGTAACAATCAATTAGCTTTGTTACTTGATAAACAATCTGTGAATTGCTACAAATCCCGTGGATCGACCTGGACTTACCTAATACTATATTACACTCGAATAGGGTATACTTGCCCGAATGATGTGTTTTTGGTCAAAATTGGTATTTCTAGTTATTATAAATTTAAAGCTTGTAAACACACACATCAAGTTTTTGGCGCCGCTGCCGGGGATTTGTTTAGTTGTTTGCAGATTGTTTGCTAGTCATGTGCATCTTACATGTGTTTAAATATCTTTAAATCTTCAAAATATGTTTGCTGTTACAGAAAGTAAGGCGCACAATTAACCTTGTGCCCCACACTTCCCCTGTTACCGTTTCTTATTTTGCAGGTTTATACCCGAAGTACGCCGGTTTCACACCCCAACGCCGTGCTAAATATTTACAAAATCAACATTTTAGGCTCGCCCGTTATGTTTTCTGGCAAACGAAAACCTAAAAAGTGTTTTTTCTCTAGGAAGTGCGCCGCACATTCATGTTGTGCGCGATTTTTCCTAAAAACCCAGAAAGTACGCCGCACTTACACCAAGTGCGCCGCACTTTCTGCAAAAATTTTCACAAACATAATCTAATTTAAAAACCCAAACCCAAACAAACCCTCCAAATTGCTAGTCTCAGGTATGTGATCATTTGAAATTCCATTTTATTTGATTATACGCCTTGTAATTTTGTTAATATTTAGTTTGTCATTCGAGAAAAAAAACCAATTTTTTTTTTTTTTTTTAAATTCTTTTTGCTTATTTTATTTTCTGACATGTTCATGTTTATATAATAAAACATGTGTTTTGTTGGTTTATTAGTTTGTTTATATTTTCTTGCATTGAATTTTTGAAAAATAAAATAAAAAGTAAAATTTGAAAAATATTGCAGAAAGTACGCCGCACAAAACTTTGGCGCGACTTTGTTCCTGCCATTTTAAAAAAAATCAGATTTGTATTAAAAATACACACCAGATGAATTTTTATTTATGTTTTATTGTGTTATAACGGGTAATGTGTTTTCTATTTGTTTGGCATGTTTGCTTGTATGTGTTTGCTTGTGTTTAAAAAAAAAGAGTTAAAAAAATTGTTAAAAACCATAAAATCTAAAAAATAGTTTTCTTATCTACCTTTTTAACCTGTGTGATTGTGTTTGTCTGCTTACGTGTTTGCCTGTGTTTGTGTATGTGATTCTTAACTAATAAAAAAATATTCTAAAAATATATAAAAAATAAAATAAATATTTCCTGTCATAATAAAACCGCCGCAGTATCATTGTTGTTGCGGCGCATTCTGTTACAGTTTTACGACGAGCAAGTTAACTTTTGATAAAATTATTGCGATGTACAGCCGCACTTTCTATGAGTTCGACGCACTTCTGGGTCAATAAAAATATCTAAAAAGTAATTAAAAATAATATATAATAAAAAAATATATATATTAATATTTATTTATTTAACTCTATCATAAATTATGTGTGCTAAAAATATTAAAAAATATATAAACCCAAAAATATTTGTTATATAGTTGTTAAAGGTTTTCAAACCTTGTGCTTGTTTGTCTATAAACTAAAAATCCAAAACGATTTTAAGTGTGCTTGTTTTAGTAAATTGTCTATAAATAAAAATTTTAAAAGAGAAAATATAAAAGAAAATGTTTTTGAACTTTGTGGATGCTGTTCGCCTGTACCTCACGTGACTCTATAACTCGTCATCTCGGGCCACTCGAGGGGTTTCAAGGCTTGTTGCATACGGATATAAATTCAATCGTTGGGGTTTCGAAGTGTGCTTGTGTTTTTTTACGGTTTTTGTAGTTTAGTTTATTTTGCAGATTAAATAAAACATGTGAAGCTTGAATGGTGGTAAAGCTTATCACTTGGGGAGCGATATATTTGAATTATAATATTACATGTGGTAGTTTGTTATCTACAGGACGGCGTTCTGTTGCGAGCGTCGTTATCTTTTAGAAATCAGCCGTGAACTTATGAGCCGGGAAGGGAAGTTTTGTATTCTCTCATACTTTATTTCTCCAATTATATACCTGTATAGTTTATTTTCTGATACGCCAGAATGCTTAATAAAGTGTGGGGGGTGGAAATAATTGAACAAATCAGACTCATTATTAAAAGTATAACTTTTTTTTTGCCCATCCCGGTGATCTAAAATCTATTCTTGTTTTTAATTCTTTTGCATTTACGTAATATTTTAGAATAAAGACATGTAAAATAAATATAGTTTTGATTAAACCAGAGATATGTCCCGATTGATAGAGCAGATCCGACTCGGGATTGATAACATTACTTGCGCATTTATAACCATTCCAATAAATTTGTGAGGATTTTGAGCCTGTATATAACATACGTATTTTATGCTTGATTCCTTTGATTATGAGTGTGTCGATGATTTATTAATTCCAGAACTTGTGCTTGAAATCATTACAAGACCGCAGTGAGATCACGTTCACGTGGTTAAAGTTTATTGTTTAAGTGATAAAGAAGGCACTTAGGATTTAACCTTAAATAGTCATTCTATTTATATAATTATATTCTTTTAGCTATTTTACAACTGATTGCTAACTCCATGAATAAAACCCTTTTGTTAGCACTCATCTTTAGTGCTAGATTCCCCTAGTTTAACCCGTTGAGCCATTCTAATTATTTTTCTCATCCACCAAAATAAAAAAAATACAAAAAAATATCATTTAGCCTAGCCTTACCCATTGTCGAAAATTCGAATGGTTGGTTGTTAGTTGCTCGGTATGATTGGTTGATTTTTTGCTTATGGTTTGCTCGCGCTTTGCTATGAGTGTTGCGCCATTTAGATGAAAATGAAGAAGGCCTCCTTTATTTTCGTATTTTTTGTGGTGTATTCTTATCTCAAGTGTGGGGGAATTGTTAGTTGTGTGAATGACTGATTGAAAAAAAAAATCAAAAAAAGGGTTATAAAAAATCAAAAAAAAGGAAAAAAAAGAGAAAGAAAAGTGATGAATAAGAGTTGGATTGTTGTTGGTATTTGTGACGTATTGATATATTATGATATGTGCCGGATATATTGATGAGATGTTCGATCACCTCGCGGGTTTGTGGATTGTCGTAACTAGCAACATGGGTTTCTTGGACTTGTCGACATGTATATTATAAAACCATTTCCAGTATATATTTCCCATGCCTTATCCATACCCTTTATAACTTTAGCCAGTAAATTTCAGCCCGGAATATAAGTTATTCTGTTTGATAATTATTACTCGTGTTACGCTATGTCAGGTGC
>BQNB010031619.1:0-30000 GCA_026074375.1 Tanacetum coccineum | reverse complement strand
GACGGAATAGACATCCACGCTCGATCACATCCTCATTCGCGTAAAACCCATGGTTAATTATTAGAAAAAATGGAAATAAATTATTGTTAAATAAAAGTTAGGAAACAAATAGATTAAGTCTAAAATACAAGTTGCTAGACACTTTTTCCCGACAGTTACCATGATAAATGTGTTTACACGTTTGTTTTACGGTTTAAAAGTTTACTTTCAAAAATGTATAGATCCGAGTTATATGTTCAATGAATCACAATATGAACAAGGAGTAACTATTTAAACGAAGACTAAATAACAACAATAATAATCTAAAGAGATAAGGAAAGAAACAATCAAACCAAGACACTGAGATTTTATAGTGGTTCGGCTTACGAAGCACCTCTTCGCCCTTACACACTCCGAGTTATCCGACTCGAGATTTTCACTATGTCACAAGCTCCTTTTGCAGAGAAAACGTTTTCAGGTCGCTTCGTTATTTTTTCGACACTATGGCTTAAAACTGTCGGTTCCTAATCTTAGCTAGAACCAATCTACCACTTATCTACCACTTCTCAAGATATACACACTCATAAGATCTACACTATCGGATCTACACAGTATCCGAATCACACAAATACACAAGATAAATACAATAGAGGTTTGGTACTTAGAAGAAAAGAGGAGAGATCATTAATTAACACTTCGTTTCTTGACGAATACGAGTGTTCTTCTCTTACACTTAAATGAGAGGGAAGAGATAAGAAGAAGAGATTAGATCACTTGAACAAGATTAAGTATGTTATGTGATCAAGGAGTTTTAGTGAGAGTAGGAAGGGTTTTAGAGAGAGAAAGAAAAGACTAAAAAAATTCGTGCAAAGAGGAATATTTTTCTGCTAGGAATGGAGCAGTATTTATAGGTAGGGAATCCCAATGGTTCATCTGCGGTGCCCGGTTCCCGGAGTCCTTAGATATAGGGGGCCACACTAGACTCCGCTCCATTTTTTGTCTTTTTGTGGTGAAGGTTGTATTGTTATGGAACCTTCTATTTTGGGCGGTGCGGAAATTTGGAATTTCAAATTTTAAGTTTTTAATAAAACTTTTCTTTTAATTTAGAAATTTTTTGTAAATGTATTTTTGAGAAAATTCTGTTTGTAGAATTAAAAGTGAGGGTATTAAGAGAAAATATATTTTTCTTGATCACTAATCATTGCTTCAATTATTTTTGTTTGTTCTTTCCTATTACTAATCTTCAAAATAGAATTTTAATTTGGATTAATTGTAACGTTTATTTTTTTTTAAACAGTCTTTACTATTTTGTTATTATCAAAACGTTGAGAGGGTCGGAAAAATATAATATATAATACTGGTTTTTAGACCATTATTTGTATTAACAATCTTCCTCTTTTTGATGATGACAAATATAAACTCATTTTAAATAAATTAAAGATGTCTCAAATTTTAATGGAGTTATGTTCAATTTTCTTCATTTTTTGTCGAAGTCAAAAGACATGATCGTCGAGTTGTCGAAGGAGAAAGAAATAGAAACGATATCAAGACCTCCTCCTTTCAATGTGTGCTCCCCTTTGTTCGTTTGGAACCAAGTTGGGGGATCGATACTTGCGATGATTGTATGTGTGCTACAAAACAAGTTAGAAGTACATGTCAAGAAAATATCTTTCAGGTTATACACATTGTATTTCAATTTAAACAAAAAGAAGGTGTTTCATTAACAACAAGAAACTCATACACTAGCACATCCAACTAATACATTCAACATAAAATAAAACTAGATCTAATACAAGATAAAGAGAAATGGTACTACATAAGTCTTAAATGATTCATGATTCATAGAGAATGACTGTTTGAGCAAAAGGTTTGGGGTGACACGTTTATGAAAACATTTAGAGATTTTTCAAGGTGGAGGTGGAAAGTGTGAGGTAATTGCGGTAGTGAGAAGATATTCAAGATGAGCAAACATGATGTTTATCTAATCTCTTAGGGTGGAAAAAAGGTTTCAGTTGTAAGAACAACATATGCAAGTTGACCCATGATAGTCATGATAGTTGTAGAAATATGATGACCCATGATAGGTAGTTGAGGTTGTGGTTGAGATGGTGGTGATGGAGTGTTATGAATATGATCAAGAGGAGTGACTGGGGACAAAGAAAGTATAATATCCAAGGAAGGATGACTTTGAAGTGGTTGAGGATTTAGAGGTCTAGGAGGAACATCCGAAATTTTATCAAGCAAAGTGTTCAAGTAAGGAGGATAATTTGGTTCATGTAAAGATGGTGGTAAAATTAAAGTTTTGAGTGAAAAGAAGAAGATGTGTTCTCTTGACTTGATGATGTTTGATTAGTGGATGTGGTTTTTGATGGTGCATTTGGAGGAGTTAGAGATGAGGAGGTTGTTGTAGGAGAAGGTGTGGTGGTGATATCTTCATCACTAGATATGTTGACAAATAATTATCTAGGAGAGATTATGGCGAGTTTGATTTTCTTGGAAGGATTAGATGAGGAAGCATTGGTGGAATTCATGGTAAAATGAGGTGATGAAGATGATGATAGAAGAGAGTTCATGATTTAAGGTGGAAGAAATGGATTAAAGAAGTAAGGCATGGGGTTTGAAGATTTAGATTCCAAAAGGTGTTTGTCAAAATGCAGAAATTATAGTTGTGCCTAGATGGGATAGTGGTCAACTGCACAGAAATTCAGAAGGTCACAGTAGAAGAATCGCGTGGGGGTGGTGGGGTGGGTGGGGGGACGGTATAGGGGTGGGGGTGGGGGCGGGTGCCGGGGGGGGGGGGTTGCCGTGCGTGTGGTTTGTGTTTTGTGGTTTGGTATTGTTGGGGTGGATTGTGTGGGTGGTGTGTGTGGTGGGTTGTGTTTTTGTTGTTTTGTTTGTATCTTTTTCTGAGATTGTAGGTTACGTTTCTGTGGGGTTTTGATGGTTTTTTGTTGTTTTGTTTGTTTGTTTTTGTTATTTTTTATTTGTGGTGTTTGTTTATTTTTTTGTGGTGTTTGTTGGTTTTGTGTGTTTTGTTTGTAATTTGTTTTTTTGTGGTTGTGTAGTGTTTTGGTGTTTTTTTTTTTTCTAGTTTTTTTTATTTCTTATGTGTCGTTGTTTGTGGTTTGTTTATTTTTGTTCGTTGGTTTTAGATTGGGTTTGTTTTTGTTTTGGTGTTTGTTCTTGTTTTTGTTTTGGTTATGGTTTTGTTTGTTTTTTTTGTTTTTTTTTTTTGTTGCGGTTGGTTTTGTTTATTCTTTTCTGGGTTTGTGTGGTTTGTGTGTTTGTTTATGTTGTCTTATGTTTTGGTTGGTTTTTGTGATTTTGGTTTTTTTTTTTCGTTATTTTGGTTTTTGTGTTTTGTTTGTGTTATGTTTTTTTTTTATGTGTTTGTGGTGTGTTGCCCTGTTGGTTTTTTGTGTTTTGTTGTTTATTCTGCTGATTCGAGTTTTTGTGTGTTTGTATTCTTTTTGTTGTGGTGTTTTGTTGTTTTTTTTAGTATTTGTTTGGGTTGGTTTTTTTATGTTTGTATTTTGTAGTGGGTTTCTCTTGTTTTTGTGTGTTTGTATGTTTTTTTTTTAGTAATGTTTGTGCGTTGTTTTCTTTGTGTTTTTTGTAGTGGTTTTGTTTTGTTTTTACTTTTTTGTGTTTGTTTTGCGTATATGGTTTTTGGGTTTCGTTGTGTGAGTTTTAAGTTAGTTTGTGTTGGGTGTGTTTTTTTGTGGTTGTTTAGTCGTTGTTTGTTTTTTTTCTTTCGTGGGTTGGGTTGTTGTTTTTTGTTGTTTTTGTGTTGTTTGTGTGGTTTTGGTGTATTTGTTTGTGTGGCTGGTTTTTATTGTCTTTGTTGTTTTTTATCTTTTTTTTTAATTGTCTGGGTGTTATGTTTATAGTTTTTTTTGAATTTTATTTTTTTTGTTTTATTTGTTTGTGTTTTTTTGTTTGGTGTTTGTTTTTTTTGTATGTTTGTTTTTGTGTATGTGTGTGTTGGGGCTGTTTGTTTTTTGGTTTATTTTTTGTGGTGCTTTGTTTTACTTTGTATTTTGGTTTTTTTGTGGTTGTGTGTGTTTTTTGTTGTTATTGATTGTTGTGGTTTTGTGGTTTTTGTGTTTTGTTGTTTTTTTATTGGTTGTGGTTTTTGGGTTGTTCTTGTTTTTTTTTTTTTGTTTGTTTGTTTTTTTTTTTTGTGGTTTTTGTTTTTGTGTTGTATGTTGTTCTGTTTTTTGTTTTGTGTTTGTGTTTTATTCTGTTTTGTTTATTTGTAGTGTGTTTTATTTGGTGTGGTTTTGTATGGTAGTGGTGTTTTTGTGGTAATTTTTGTATTTTTTTGATTTTTTTGTTTGTTTGTTTTTATTTTGTTTATTTTTTTAGTTTTTTGTGTTTTTAGTTTGCTTTCTTGTTTTATTTGTGGTTGTTTGTTTGTTGTTTTTTTTTTTGTAGTTGTTTTTTGGTGTTGTGTTTTTTTTTGTTTTTTTATTTTGTTATTTTTTTGTTTTGTGTTTTGTGTTGTTTTTGTATTTTCTTTTTTATGGTCTTGTTTTTTTTGTTTTTATTGTTTTAGTTTTTTTGTTTTGGTTTTTTATTGTTTGTTTGTGGTGTTTTGTTTGTTTTGTTTGTTGTTTTTTTTGTGTCTTGTTTGAGAGTTTTGTCTTTTTTGTGATGGCTTTTGTGGTGGTGGTTTTGTGTTTTTTCTCTATGCTTTTGTGTTTCGTTGCGTGTTTGGTTGTTTTTTTTTGTGGCTCTGTTTCTGATGTTTTTTGGTTTAGTTGTTTTTGGGTTTTGTTCTTGTGTTTTTGTCTGTTTTTGTGTTGTGTATGTGGGGTGGGGTTTTTGTTGTTTGTTTTTTTTTGGTTATTGGTTTTGCTTTGTGTTTTATTTTGTTTGTTCGTATTTGGTTGTTGTTGGTTTTGGACTTTGTTGTGGTTATTGTTGGGTTGTTTTGGTTTTGGGTTGGGTTTTTATATTGTTTTTTTTTTGTTGTTTTTGGCCTTCCTTCGTTCTGGGGGGTGGGATGTATCTTGGTGGGGTTAGGGGGGGGAGAGGTTGTGGAGGGGGGGTTGGTTTTTGTTTTATGTTGTTTTTTTGTTTTTTTTTTTTTGTTTTGTTGGTTTGTTGTGGGTGGTTTGCTTTTATTGTTGTTTGTGTTTTGGTTTGTGTTTGTTATTGTTTTTTTTGGTTGTGTGGGTTATTGTTTTGTGGTTTGGTTTATTGGGTTGGTGTTTTGTTTGTGTATTCTTTTTTTTGGGTGTTGTGTTTTTTGTGTGTATTGTTTTTTGTTTTTTTAGTTTTCTTTGTTTTTTCGGTTGTCTTTTGGATCGTTGTTTTGTTGTGTTGGTATTTGTGTTTTTGTTGTGTGTTGTACTATTTTTTGTTTTTGTTCTGTTTATTTTGTTTTTTTTTGTGTTTGATTGATCTCTTTTAAAAACAATATTATCTAGCTGTTTGATCCTCTTTTCTAAAGAAATCTCTCTATCAACATTCCTAGATTCTTCTTTCTTAAAATCATCTTTGAGAAGAGAAACTGTTTGCAGTAAAGATTATTTTTCTTTTAAATGTTCAGAAAGAGTTTGTTTAAGACGATCAATATCTACAGACTGTGCACATGAATCTGAAACGTTATCCTTATTCTTTAAATCAACATTTTGTCCTTTATTCAACACTTTAACTTGGTCCTTGTATCTTTCAAGCTTAGCAGTTAAAGTATTATTGATACTTTTATTTTCTAGATTTACCTTGGTACAATTAGCAACTTGGGTTTTCAGTTGTTCAATCATAGATAATATCAGTGCATCTTGTTGTGTAGAAGAATTTGAATTCTGAACAGCTGCCTGTTGTGATTCAATCACATACTGAGAATAAGGAATGATATTGCTATCACTGGTTATTTCAGTCTCTGAATGATTCACAACATTCGACTGTTCAGAAGATGATATCACCTGCACAACTTGATTAATCATATTATTATTCACATTATCATGATTGTGTACCTCAGCAAGAGCATCTGAACCATAATGAGATAAATTCGCCATGAGAGCAATTTTGGCAGTGTTGAGTTCATCACAATTAGAGTCATATGCATCTAAATCATCAGCTTGATAAGCAGCATTGTGAGTAATGACAGTCTGTGTGGCTTGACCTTCTGGAATTCCTGGATCTGCTAAAAATGCTAGTTCCTCCTCATATAGAATTTGACCACTTGCTTGAGCTTGAACCAACAAAACTTTATCCTTAAACCATGAATCATCCCATTTCCTCCTTGGTTTAGTGCATTGTTTGGACATGTGTCCTTCCCCTTTGCAGTTGTAACATGTAACAATCCTCTGTTTCCCTGAGTTATTCCCACTTGCTACTTGAGTGAAAGCTCTTGTAGTACCCGCATCATAAGAAATTTGTCTCCCCTAAACTGGTATTGTTGCCTTGGGTTTGACGAGTTCCTCAGCTGGTTATTAGTAGTAGGATAGCGGGAACTGACTACATCAGACAAGAATGACATGACATGATTGATGGCATCAATTGGATCATCACCGTGCTTGAAAACTAGTATAGTCAGACCAGAGTCTAATTGGGAAAATTCTGATTGTTGGTTGACTATGGGAGGGTATTCAATTTGAGGAATGGATGATGATGGAGAGAAAACGTTGTGGTAAACTGAGGTTTGATAACTGTTGGGGGGATAGGTGATTGAATAAGGTATTGGTGATTGATTGATTGAGTATTGTTGAGATTCAAAAGGTGATCCATACTGTGAAGATTGATAAGGTGAAACAAAATGTTGATGTTGAGAGTTCTGGTAAGAGTGCTGATGAGATTGATAAGGAGACTGTATCATTTGGTGAGATGCAACTAAAGCAAGAGGATCGGAGCTACGTTCATGCATCAATCGAACTTCATTTGCATGTCGTTCATGTTGTTCCAAGTGAGCATGAATCTGATCAACATTAGTAGTATGCAAATCTTTGACCAACTTAACATCAGTAACGAATTTGCTCCATTCAGCAGGAAGAGTGTTCAGAAACTTGGTATTGACTTGAAATTTCTCCAGTGGCATCTTGTAAATATTCATATCATTAAGTAGCAGAGTGAATCTCAAGTAGTACTTGTGTAACGACTCTCCTTTCTTGTATGTAAACTTATCAAATTCATCGTACAGCTTACACTCTCGTTCTTGCTTTGTTAACGACGTTCCTTGCATGAGCAGTCTGATTTTCTCCCAAATATCCTTGGCTACACGATGTTGACTAACAAGAGCATAAATTTCAGTTGGAAGGCCTTGTAGAATGATGTTTATTGCTTTGATGTCACAATCAGCTTGAATGGTTTCTGCGGGAGTTAATTCAGCATATTCCTTTGGTCTGGTTACACCATCCACTGTAATTGTTGGCCAAACAAGTGGACCTTTTTCAACAGAAGCAAGAATCATTCTACCGTGAGGTCTATTCATCATATAAAGTTCCATTCTGCTTTTCCACGAGTCATACAAGTGTTTTTCAAGCATCGGTGGTTTATTGTCACCACCCGAGAGAAGTGACTTATCAGCAAGAGTCGTCATTGATAAATTGGTATGTTCAATGATTACCGTTTGATAGAACAGTGATAGAAGGTAATTATGTTTGATGGTGTTGTCTTTTATGTGTTTTAAATCATGAAACTACATGGGATTTTACAATTCTTGATAAAACCGAGAAAACAAGTGAGTGTTTCACGGGATTTTACAAGTCAAATAAATAAACCCTATAATTTTGATGAAGCAATTTGAGTTTTAAGTATTTGTTGCGAATTCAGGTCCTTAATTGAATTGAGAATTTGTATGATTAATCAATATTGCTAATTCGGAGTTTTAATAGAACTGCCAATTCGGGTCCTTAAAACAAACTTTAAATTTGGATTCTTAAGGAATTGCAAATTCGTGTATTAAGGCAAACTGCAAATTTAGGATTAACTGAAAATTGCCAATTCGTGTACTTCTGAAAATCTGCTAATTTGGGTCCTTAAGTGAATTGCGAATTCGTGTGCAACTTAGAAATTGCTAATTCGGGTTATACTACAAAACTGCTAATTCGGGTACAACTTGAATTGCGAATTCGGATTGTAAAGCAAAACTGATAATTCATAAGTTGCTAATTTAGACTACACTGGTGAGCTACAAATTCGGATACAACACAAAATTGCAAATTCGTGTAACACACGGATGTAACTCAAAATCTTCAAAACACAAAAAGACACCTTTTTGATTGTTTTTTCCCAAAATTTCTTGTACAACTAGTATCCTTAAACCTATAGGTACCTTAAAAATGACAACTTTTTGGTTTTTAAACCGAAAATTTCAAAATCAAGATTTGTACTTTATAAGGTTTTTGAAAACAAAAGATGAACAAAAATGAAGTTTTCTTTGATCCAAAGCAAATACACCTATATCCAAGGATACTAGATCAAATTTACCAAGGTAAATGATCTTTTAGTGTACAACTAAGCTTTGAAAACCAAAAGAAAAGAAAGAAAGGATGCGTGCGGGTTAAAAACAAAAAACGAACCAAAAAGAAAGAAAAAATAAACACAAGAACTAAACAAATCACTCCATGGCTCTGATACCAATTGTAGAATACTTGTAATCATTGATATATGAACCAAGAACTAGTGAGAGAAAGTGGAAGGAAGGATGTATTTTCTAGAGAGAGAAAGTATAGAAAGAGAAATGCATTAGTGAAATGAGAAAATACAAAACCAACCAACACCCTCTCCAAGGTATGGAGAGGGTGTTTATACAATATTGTGGCCGGCCATGGATTGCCTTGTGGGCTTTCCATGGGCCTTTTGGCCCTATTAGCTTATGAATTAAACATTGACTAACTACGGGCTTTGACTATTTAATATTGGAAGTGACCAAGACTTTTCTTGTTCCTAACATATTGCAAACCCGCTGATAGGGAAAACGACGAAAACGTTAATGTAACCAAAAACGCTCGGAAGGATTCTACTGATAGGGAAAACAAAGGAAACGTTAACCGTAGCCGAAAACGCTCGAATGAATGTCGATTTCCAGGTATGATTGACTATTGGCTGTTGCATCCAGCTATACATATGAATAGGTATATCTTCTTCTCTCTGAAGTGGCATTTTTTGTTTGTTCCTAATGAATGGGTTAATTTGGGTTATAATTTATCTTTACGACTCGAATTAATATATCAATAGTGTAATCTTTTACTTATTGTTTCTTTTATTTGACAGAAAGTGTTTGGGGTTGGTTCTTCATATGACTATCCAGTTTCCCATCATGATAAGATCAAAGTTTGATCACATTGCCCGATCAAGTATCGTTATTCTGCATCGCATTGCACGTCTAAAAAAATAGTACTGGTTTATGTGTGTGTGTCTTTAACATTATAGACTGATTCATTTTGCATGTACACCTTATGATTAATACTGTATAAATTTATTGGTTCATAATCTTGCTAACTTTTGGTAACAATGCCCTAAGAACATTTTTAAATATCTTTCTTACCTCAATGTTACCTAAAGTAGATTAGTGCACCACTTTATGATTTTTTAAAGTTCCATGTTGAAATTTAATATTATATCATCTTTACAGAAGCTTGGAATTGGAAAAGTATGCCTTCGTTTGGCTCATGTTTATGAGGTTTTCGTGTTATGACACTATTTAATTTCTAGCATTTCGTCTTTGAAGAACATACATATTATATGTGTTCTAATTAACATTTTGTCACACAATGCTTAATATGATACTTAAAGGTTGTTTGTTATGGTTTAAAAGGTGGGTGAGGACAAAGATGACTCAGTAATGGCGAACGTGTAGCTGAAGAAGCTCTTCCTGAACCGAAAGGTATATGTGACACTTATGTTGACTTTGGTTATTACCAACCAACTGAAATTATGCATTTGTTTTTTCAGATAAGCAAGGTGACGAAGATGAATCTGTCAGGTAACCAAGAAAGAATTGAGATGGTAAAGAAGAGACATGCTTGGAAAGTGAAAGATTCGTCTCAAGGCAAGATTGCGGTTGGTTCACATGTAATAACCCGTATTTTGCAAGTATAAAAATAAAAATAAAATTTACTAATAAACTATAAATAACTAAATTTTGATCATATGTACAGTTGTGAAGTCTCTTTTGCAAACGGCCGCTTCATCAACTTATCTTTTTGTTGTTTTTGGTCAGCAGTATTTCCGGTTCGCAGACCTTCTTCTTCAACCACCGCCTCTCAGAATGTGAACACTGTGGGACACGCTTTACCAACAGAGTCTGGGCAACATGTTCGTGCTATTTCAATTTCTAATAATATCTGGTAACATGGATGGTGAAGCGAGGTACTTTTGATCTTCAAGTTTTTATTCAATGTTATATAAAATAAAAATATGTTATTGATGATTGTCTCTACCAGGTTCATAAGTTATGCAGCTTGGCCAGTCACTCTACAACCAACCCGGTGCACCAGGTGCCGGTCCATCACCTGGCGATGCCCATGGAGCCGAGTCTACTGAATCATCAGATAAGATGTAGATTTCACTAACAGCAAGTGAGCTATATGACATTTATGATTGAGGTAGTATATGTCAAGATTTTTTTGATCTGACCATTTCTGTTGAAGTTGTGTATAATGGTTTTTGTTTTGCTTGAATTGTTCGCCTTTTTCTTTCTTTTTTATCTGCAAGTTTCGACACACAAAATCCGCCCGCCGCCCGCCAGACGTCCCGCGGAGGAGCGCGGGCAAACAAACTTGTTATTTTTAATGTATAAGATCATCTTTATACAAGATGTTAGAACATTTTATAGCACATATGTAATTGTTCTTTAAAAGAATGGAGGAGATGGAAACACCAATTATCGTATATGTATTCAAACAATTTCCAATTACAAACATAATAAGCAGTTGATGCGAGAATCATTCTTTTCAGGTACATTCTTGGTTTACACCAAATAGCGGAATCAATCTCATTTCTTTTATGTATATTCCCATTCTTCCAATTCTTATTCTCTAACGCAATTCCATTCTCATCGATTCCATCGTACCAAACACCCCTTAGTGTTTATAATTGCATGATAGATTTTCTCATTAAAAAATAAATTATATTATATAATATTTGTTGAAGTGGACTTTTATAACCGGTACTATTGCAAAGCCGCCAGTTATGAAGGTGGCTAAAGGGAGGAGCATAAATTGGGTATATTATGTAGACGTGGCTTAAGCACGCACCGTGGAGATACCAAGCCGAGCCGCTGGCTGATATGATTAAAAAAACAGTAATGGGTTGTCCACTTATTTAGCACGTAATTTTTAAGGTTCATTGCATGTTGTACACCTGTTTTTCATTATCGATTCAAAAACCATTTACAACAATAATCCCCGTTTCATTTGTTTGTTTTTCTTCCAAAAACTCATACGCGCAATCCTCTTCTGTAAGAAAATTAGAGATGAAATTTATTTTATGCAAAAAATGTAGTTATTTAGGGTTTTTTATTTAGTTGATTAAAGCTGAAATTGTTTTAAGGGTTTTGGTCGGAATAAGGAGTAGAACGCTTGATTATGCTTGTTATATCATTACACTTAGCTAAAGAGTTAATCGAGATGTTATGGTTTTTTTAAGTGTTGGTGCATTTTATTTTGAATCACAGTTGTTAAGTTCAAATTTTTTGATTTCACATTTAAATTAAAAATTTGTTTAAGGTCTTTGGTTGTGGTAATGAGTAGAATACTTGGTTATGCTTGTTGTTTAAAAAAGTATGATTAACATGTTGTAGTTTTGCCAAATTTATTACTAATATTGGTATACTTGCTTGCTTATGATGATTCTATCACCCGAGAAGTCATAACTTTGTCCTGAAAAAATCGGATGTCATAAAATGCAACTGCATTTTGCAGCCAACCGTAGTTTTGGCATGGCGAAACGGTTTGGCATAAAATGCTACCGTATTTTGCATTCGATTTGATATCTAACCCAATGAACTAGATGTGGGATTTCCATGATTGTCATATGTTTTGTAGATCTAATTTGGATAGTACTTGCTTGGCTATGATGATTTAGTTACTCTATGAGTCGTATTTTTGGCGTGGCAAAAACTGAATGGCGTATCTAAATGATTGGTTAACCAGTTGATACATCGTATCATAAATTGGCTATGACGTATCCAAGTTGAATCACATCTACTTGACACGCCAGATCCACACTATTTGTTACTTTTTCAAAAGCTAACATACATAGACGATTTTAGGCAATCTTTGAAGCTTTAATTTTGTTGATTTCTTTCAATTCTCGTCATTTAATCAAATGCACTAGTTCCTAATCTGATTTATTATTCGTTATTAACTATTGATTTATTGAATTTTTAATAATTTGATTTGGGCATTTTAGAGCTAAGAAGGTTTTGTTACCCGCGTGTTGCCGCGAGTCATGCCTAGAATTAGACGCTCAAGACTATACTTAGCTTAAAAGTTTGATACATTTGTTGTAACAATGACTATATAAGCTAGCCAACTTGTATTCTGAACATCGACTACAAAGGTGTTAAAACCCAGATATTAAAACCATTAATATAACCTGAACTTTAAAACAAATGCGAAAGATCATAATCTTTCATCTAAACGAAATGTTAAACATCCTTCATATCTTTAATCATCATACAAATACAACATTAATGGAAGATCAAGTATATGGTTATTCATGTGTTAAGGGTCGTTAGTGGTTTACTTTGGGCGTGAACCCAAGAAAAACTTTCCAGCCAACAAATTCACATCTTCAATTCCTGATTTTTCATCAACTCTTTCCCTGAATAACTCGTACTACTGACTTTGTTACTACCGACTTTGTTTAGCCGTATATTGTCGCAAAAGCATTGTGTCGAAAACTTTACATATAATATTAATAACTTCAATATGAAATTCGCAACAAAACAACCATCTTCTTATACAACATACCAAATAAACAAAGAAACAAACACTGGATGACCAGGAAGTTACAAAGTTGATAGTCTTATAGACATGTTCTCGTATGCATCTGCTCTTCCTGATCCTTGTTGTGTGTTGACAGGTTTAGCTTCATTATTTTGTTAACCGACATTTAGATAACTACAAAAGAACTACATTTATAAGTATCACTCATAATACAGTTTTTGGGTAGACTATGTTGGTGCAACATTGACTATGATCTCCTTTATGTTTTAACGATGACAAATAAACATTCGCAAAACGTAAAATCACAAACAGTAGCTTAAATCCGCAAAACCGAATTTCACCATCAAGCGCGTTGGGCACGCGTCAGCGCATGGCCAGCGCCACACGCGAAATCTGTTTTGCAGATTTAGCAATTGTTGGCTTTCCTCTTACCCGACATATGTGAAAACTTTAATAAAGGTATGTACATGATATTTGAGCATTTGGGAACACTCCAAATGAGGTTTAGACTTAGAGGGGAGCAAAAACAAATCCTCCCATTTTCTATAAAATGCCAACTCAAAACTTTTATCAAACGCCTCTAGCCAAGGACAAGACTTCTTTCCAAACTTAGTATGATCATACTTTCAACATACCAATAAGCAAAAGTAATCATTTGACCTTAATCCGGATTTACGTTTTTCCTAATCACGTAACGGGTTTTACTCCTTTATTGGTTAAACTAAGTCAAATGTCACTTTGCGTAAACGCATCATTTCCTGTTATGGGATATGTTTTACTTAAGATGCAAAGCACTTAGCTTGTTTTCATCAAGATGATTAGTGATCTAATCCATTGTTGATTATCTTGGATTAAAGTCTAAATGACTAATTGAGTTTGTGGTATTTGGAAGTTAATTATACTTTGACTTTTCTCACTTCCATACAAATATTTTTACAAACTCACATGTATTCCTCACATGTATAAGTCCATACTTCTTCTACACAATCCTTCTACCTATTCTTCCTAATCACTTGTTTACTCTCTTACCCAACAAGTGATTCATCTCTTCCACACATACTCCAAACATCTTCTTCTTAAGCAATCCCATAATCACATATGCCCATTATTTCCTCTCTTATTGGCAATATGATTATTTACCCAATTCAATCCTTTGATTTCATTCTTATCTTCATCTTCATCTTCAAACCTTCATACACATAAACCTTCACCAAATAAATCTAAAATCCTATCCTCCATATGCCAACTCACATTCCCTTACACAATGTACTTCTCTTGTACTTGTTGTACTTCTATGTCTCCCACATTCTAAACAATATATCCTATATGTTTTTAAAACATTCTCCACCACATACTTATTCACCTTCTTCTTCATACAATTCAAATTACACACACTCACACACACTCTCATCTTAACCCTTAATCAAGCCATGTCACCAATCCAAGTTCACACACTCTCTTCTTAACCCTTGGATTGCTTCTCAAACAAACACAACAAACACACTTCTCCTCTACCCTTGATCAAGCCACCTCATCAATCCAAACTCCCTCATTCTATTCTCAACCATTAGATTTATGCTTCATATTAAACAAACACAACCTCTCTCACATACACTCTCTTCTTACTCACACAACAAGCACACCTCTCTCTCTACTCTTGATCTAACCACTTAACCAAGTTTCCTCTTCACATCCTCACCCTCAATTTCAAACTAAGTTCAAGAGGCTCCCTTCAATCACATCATGTCACATCATTACAACTAACACACAACTCATTCATCCCTATCCAACATGTGTGTAAATGAATTTGAAATTTAAATTTCAAATCTTTTCCCCTTTTATCTCCAAGCAAAGAATATTCCAAGCATATTATCTTGTACCCTAACTAGCCACTTCTAATCTTTAGTTGGATCCCAACTAGGCTAGTTACCATTTTGAGGAATACCCAAAATACCCCTTTCTGATAATTCTTTTCTCTCTTTTCATTATCGGATAAGCAAAACGCTTTTAACACTTCACAAATATTTTTATCAAATGGCTATTTGAGTTGGTTGACCTTAATCAAAAGAATGGTTGAAAGGTCATAGCATGAAGTACAATTAGGGGTTTAACAAGTGCGGGTGTTTAAAACGCCAAGTCTCGAAGAAAACATCTTCGGGAATCTGGCGCGCTAGCCACCTGCTGGAGCGTGGGCAGCACGCCAGACACGAATTGTTTTTTTAACAATTTGTGTTCCTTGGCCTATAAATACCCACCCTTGGCCTTTGTATTCCTCACCTCTTGCAAACATTCTTTCCTCTCTTTTCTCTCCTTTAATTCTCTAAGTCTAAACATCAAGTGTTCTTAATCTTCTCTTTTATTATCCATTGAAGAACACACATCTCCGCAAGAGAGCCACACAAGTACCTAATCCATACTTGTGTGTTTTGTCGAGGGTCTTCTTTCTCATACCCTTTCTATTAGAATCGAGTCTCTAGGCTAGGTTAGGACTTGGTTACCCATCTATCTTTTTATTCAATCGAGTTGTAAAGGAAGTCTTGTATCTGTGAGATCAAGCCTAGATAATTGAGGATCTAGTTGGGGTTTGATAAGCTTCCAAGAGGAAGGCTTTTAGAGTTCATAGGTTAAGTCGAATCACGGGTTCTTAGGGGTGGATTTCGCGGGTGGAATACCGTAGGTAGTAACTCTTCTGTGTGAGCACCGAGCTTTGTTGAAAATTGGTGGAGTTAAATTGTA
This sequence comes from Tanacetum coccineum, assembly GCA_026074375.1. NCBI lineage: Eukaryota > Viridiplantae > Streptophyta > Magnoliopsida > Asterales > Asteraceae > Tanacetum > Tanacetum coccineum. The sequence goes on along the minus strand of BQNB010031619.1, from coordinate 14,383 downwards.
ATACGATTTGTAGTCCACCATAAGGATTATACTAGGAATAGTATCAGTGTCATGGATTCATAACTAGATGTATGGAAGGTTTAAACCCCCTTCCCGAACCAGTATATATCGTGGTGTCTCTTCTTCTCTTTATATACTTATTGTTCTAATTGCAAAGTAGATTAGTACACCACTTGGCACTTTTGAGACTTGAAATTTTATAAACTTCGAAGAAGTCAAAAAAACCGTATTCTCCCCCCCCCCCTCTATGGTTCTACAGACTAAATCAGTAGTAGTTGCAGCAACCAAATGCATCAAAGATGACAGCAAACAGTTGCACACTCCAAACTACTTGTGCGATTATTTCATAAACATAAGCAATTTTGGAAAGAAATCCTAAACACTCCTAAAATGAATAAACGACCCATATATAATATCACTTTTGTTGCTGCAATTCCAAAACCAATTATCCAAAGCCGATTATTTAACCCCATAAAAATTTCAATATGGGAATCAGCACACCTTTCCAAGATCATTAAGGCTCATTCGAGCTCTTGAACTATACACAGGCCATGTTGGATATGCTCTTTCTACATTTTTAAACATAAGTTACTTTATCATGGAGCGTGTGATCTAATCAATGTCGTACACATGTGACACTATCTAAACTCCTAATAACTCTAACTGAAACTGGTGTATGTTACAACCTGGTGATTAGCGGTTGATGAATAAAGTCACTAATGATAACCAAACATAAACTACACAATACACAAACTAGATTCAATCGACAAAAAACATTTTACTTCATATTTAGTGCTCCCAAACTTTAATTGTAAAGCTCTCTAACTTACATCGAGGAAAACATATACTTACAAATGAAAGCAAGTTGCGACTATTGTATGATGTGTATATGGTTCTGTTTGGCTTTCGAGCAACCACATTGATAACATCAAATATTTAATACTTTTTGGTATCAAATTCCCAATCAAAATGCTTGTAAATATCTCATAAATGCCTAAAAATGATACTAAATCACTTATTTATTGTTTACGGGAAGAAAATGAGCATTTGAGCAAAAAACACGGGATTTTTTGGACACAAAAACAAGCAAAATTAGTTTTTTAAGACTTGTTACGGCGTAACCACTTGTTACGGCGAAACTCCAACCCACCCCGCAGGTACAAGATAAGCGCATCTCCCGCGTTAAACACACGGTAACACCTCAATGAACGTCAACCTAGTGGTCAATCACAACGACTACGGCGTAATTGCTTTGTAACCTTTACGCCGTAACTTGCCACGTATGAAGATTGATGATGTATCCTAGTCAACATTACACCGTAACATGTACGTTAAAGATATTACGATCTAACCATTTTAAAGCCTAACAAAAAGGAAGCCCACAACAGCAGATACGGCATAATACCATACACAAGGGTTACGCAGTAACAAGTTCCAAATTAATATAAACAAGACCCTCCATTCTGCTTAATCTACATCAACCCATCTACCACAGCAATCAAGGGGCGAACCAAGCTCCATAGGTCGAAGAAATCCTCAGAAGTCTAAGGGATAAATCAACATTTACCTACTTTTGCATTTTTAATTCATTCATAAACGAGTATAGTAAGAAAATAACGAAGCTTATCGATAAATGAATCTTCCCTCTATTATTTCTACAGTATGTCCCATGAGTGCTACGCACTTCCTAGGCTAGGCCTTAGATTATGTATATTTGCTATTGTTATGATTTATGTTTCATGTTCGATTATCATTTTGTTAGATATCCTTATAGCTTTTCATAGATCCCTACATTTTGGCAATATTGAAAGGTAGTTTTGATCCTGTTAATCCTTTTATTAGGCAAACCGCTGAATTTAGGATTTATCCAAGTTCTAGGATAAGCTGGGCATCTATCATTAGTGTACGAATCGATCATATTAGATAGTGGTATTTCTGTAGTAGCCACAAAATTAACTGAAATAGTATGATGGGATTTTTACAGAAAAATGATTGGGGACCCATACACATATAATACCACCAGAATATCCAACTTCTTCCGCTATAAAGATAATCGAAGTTATAATTAACCCCAAATAGCTTTAAACTTCCATGTCCGAAAACATGAAAACACTCATTTTAGTTTCTTGAACATAATTACAAAAAACCACCTTGTGCTTATAATTTAACTCCTTAATCCAGTAATATTTGTTGACTTTGGATCATCCTAAGCCTTGCACTTTAACGATAAACAATTCATATGGGCAACATCGCATTCTCCTTCAGAGACCGATGATAATACTCCAAGATCATAGTCACAACCATCCAATGAAAACCATAGTATTAACCATACCATTAACTAAAGGCTCGTCCAATATATCCAAAATGGAACCTCCAGTTTTGGCTTCTGTTTATAATAGCATTTGTGGAACATAGAATGGGTATAACATCGACAAGCCTTGAGCTTCCTCCACATAAACGAGAAACAAAATTCACTAATTTGTTCGACTTTTATGAGCTACCGAACCCTTACCTGGCTGTCATTTCCGATAGTATACATGTCCTCACCACAGTGACACTAGATTAACTAAGGAGTAAAAAACCTGGTGATGTGAGAAATACTAATGTCAGATTTAATATTTCTCCTGCTGTTTGTTAATAAGATCGTAGATATTTCATGGGAGACAAAAAGATCACTCTTGGTAGCGGAAAGGCTATACTATGTTCCAGACTCACCAGTATTATTGTCAATTAGAATCACCAAAGACAGTATCCATACACGGCTTCACTGACACACCCTCTTACCAGATAATCTATAGTCCCTTTTTGCCATCCATTATCGTTTATTTCATGATCCCCTACGTCTGCGTCTTTGTCCGAGTTGTAACCAGTATTAGCGGGTTCTTTAAATATTGGAGACCACATGAAAAGTTCCTTGGCTCTAATCATATATATCTTACCTCGAACAGTAATCTTGAATCTTTCCAAGATGTTATCTTCACGTGACGTTTTAATACATATACGTTTGCGAGCAAACATATCCTCCTTATTTTCCTCAAGCTTCATAACCTCTCCCCATTTAGCCCCAATTTTTTTGAAAGTCGATTGAGACCAGGCACGTAAAGGTACACCCTCAATATCAACCCATACAATACGCTCTCTAGAAACAAAATCCTCTTGAGCATTACAAAGGCGAGCAAACCATGAAGCAACCCCTACATGTTGCATAAATTTCTCCTTGGTACTAGTAGAATCAAGCTCAATCATAACCCATAATCCTCCTATGTACGCAAGCTTGACATTAAGAAAACCTTCATTTGCCAGCAAAACACGCAGGTTGTTGATGGCAGAAAAATCTTTGATCTCTCCCATTACAAAGTTATCAAAGTCACGTGACACCAAACACGACTCCTCCAAAACAATATCAGGCATCGGATCAACTAAAGGATGTGAATTATAATTACCTTTCAACGTCGCAGCATAAGAAGACGCACCAACCGGTTTAGACGACACAAAAGTCTTATTAGGGTTTTTCTCCGAAACCCTAGAAAATCTCGCAACGTTAGCATGAAGCTTATGCCTGTTAATCCACACCGTGCATAGGTTGTTTACAAGTCTATCGACACTGAACACATTAATGAACCTCACAAAGCCGAATCTCTTCCCTGCTTTTGATCGTTTAGTTGCAATAAACGAGTCAACCACATGCCCATATTGTTTACAGGCATTAAACAAATCTTTAGATGAAATCGAATCCGGAAAATTAGTGACAAACACCGAAATGGAGATCTTCGCTACATCATCCTCCTTTGATCTAAACGTCCCCATGATAAACCAAACCACACAAGTAATGAGGAAAACAAGCCCTAAACCTTCGAAACCCCAATTGAAGATAAAAATAATCACAAATAAAAAGCACCAGATGAAGGAATAAAACCCTAAAAAAGCAAAAACACGAAACCCTACATCAAAAATCGTTACTTACCAACGATCCGTCGAGCCTATTAAGACATGATTAAGGACAACGCGAAACGAATTCGACGCAATAATCAAATATTAATAAGCGAATGGGTGTTGCGTAAGAGATTGAGATCCGATCGTATCGTGTAGCCCCTTTTCTTGAATTTGTGTAGATCCGCCCCTTATATCATCGTTTCATCAAAGACTAATTTTCTATAAATTAGTTTGATGTAATATTTTATTAACAAAAAAAATCCATCATCGTTGATATTCCAACCTTCTTGATTATAATAAGTTGGTGAACAAGTTGATTGTAAAAAAAAAAGCTCGGTACGCCACAGTGGGACATATAGCTATCCATGTGAGAATAACGTCTTTGTTAAAAGCAAACCATCTCTTTGTTAAGCCATTGTAAGTTGTAAACAGTGAAGAAGCTAGTAATAGTATTCCCTAGCTAAAATAAACATAAGCTAGAAAATGGAATGAGAAGGCAAAAATACATGTCATGGATTATTAAGCCAATAGACCATTCACGGGACTACAACTTATACCCCCCTCATAATCTAACATACAATTGCAGGCGTTCCTCATTACATGAAAATGAATGTTAACAAAATTGGATCAATTATTCCCAAATAAAATTCAACACATCAATATACACTCTAAATTTGAAAATTTTCTGAAGTGGTTCAATCGTCTTGCCGACTATGAGGCTTCTAAAAAAGATTCAATATGATAGTAAATGGAAGAGATCCAGCCCGAACCCTATAAAGGCTTGAGAGCTACTTCAGTCTTCTTAGTGTCGCACTAATCACCACAACCTTGCCTTAAGTTCCACGTACCCGATGTTCTGGAATTTTACTATCATAGGAAATGTCTAATCTGTTTTGCAGCTTCGTTAAGCAATCCTCTTACATCTATAAAACTCAGACATCTAGAAAACATTTATAAAACATCAATAGTAGTTGACAAGATCATATAAGACCAACATGTAAAGGCGAAATATATAATTAAATGATTACAGCCCAAATGTCTATTTTTTTTCTAGTGTATGTTTGCACAACCATGACTTTATTAAACATGAAACTTTTTTTACAAAAAGTATGAGTTTCAAAGAAACATAAAAGTCGACATCATATGCTATACATGAAATGCTTAGAACCTTAAACATTAACTCTTGGCACATGAACCTTAAATTCTATATTAATGAAAGTTAATCGTGAATCCAATACGTGAATCATCATGTGATATAGTGGTTTTCAAATTTCAGCCAAACAACCATTCAATGTGATAAAAAAAACATTAGTTCGAGAATTACCTTTAGAAATAAGTCAACGGTGTCTACCACAAGCAGCTTAGCTTGAAACTCAAACACATTAAGATCAAATATTCACAGCCTTAATACTACCTTTCTGAATCTAGAATTAAAATGCACTTTCACTCTTCCAACTGATAATATATGTGATATATAAATTCAATTACTAATATTTGATAATAAGATTGCATCATCAATCCAAATTAAAATCACTAACATAAACATATATTATAATTAAAAAAATTCTAGACTTCCTGCTTTCAACATTAAACGAACTCCTTTTTTAGGAATACTCAACTGGTCAACTTCTATCAGGTGAAAAGCAAGTAAGTTTCTTCTCACTCTATAAAGTGATCCAATGGGTCAACTGTATGCCTATATCTTCCTTTGTCTTCAGTTAAAGCATTTAATATCGTTCTTAGCTCCAGCACTGGAATACTGAAAATGAACCAGGCTCCAACTTACTCAATATTTCGCCTACGAAATCACACATTGTATAGTCCATTTAAGAAGCAAATTTTGTTAATCAGTTATGAAGATGTTGGCTTTGGATATATCTTGTGTCATAAATGTACATGTGTTTCTTGCAAACAAATTAATAGGCCAACGATATATGTTTATGCAGCTTCAGGATATGCATATATATGTGGTATATAACATGAGATCAAGCTGTAAACCAACCATAATCAGAAACCATCATTGCTACCAAGTAAATAAAAGAATAATAATGCGTACCGATAAGGTCATCCATCCATTTGTATTTGGTACCTTCACAAATGGCAAAACAAATGCAAGATAAATGCAGTTAAAAGTTGCAAGATGGGCAGGTTGCGTAAGTCCATAAACTTTTTTTTGTCCATTTTAGAGTTTTTTTTACTGATAGTATTGTTTCAACAATGATCCAAAACAAAAACATTATGAGGTGGTATGAATTGGCGAATTCCAATCCAGTTGACCCACTAAAGATCCCAAATCAGTCCATTGAGAAGGTACATGAGTGCAAATTGTCACATCTGATCTAGGACGCCTACAACTCTCTTTAGCACAAAGAGGACTATATTTTGTTTTTGGAAGATGTTGACCCGATTGAGATGAGTAAAAAAGAGACTAAACTATTAAATATCTGGTATGACCGATATGGGAGGCACAAAAAGCAAGGATGACATGCGTAGACAGCCTAAGCATCTGAAATACTAATCGGTTAGGTCTGGTAAGGGATGGGTAAAAAAAGGGTCGGGTTGAGCTGGTAATTCTTCCATAATGGTTGACATAGTAAGTTTTTGTTTACTCTACCTAAGAAGAGATGCTTTGTTAATGGTTGAGTGATTATGTACAAATACATACCTTGTGCATCCTCATAACTGGATCATTCGCCATCTACCCACTTGTTTCTTCATTAACTGAAAAATACATAATAATAAAGATTAATTATTACTTTTGCTTGTTAAACACGAAATTTGAAACCAAAAGCATTAGATTTTCTACATATGTCAGAAACTTACCTTACATGTTTCTTTATCGCCCACATGAAATTTGGTAGATTCTCCAGTAATTTGACCAAGATGAATCACAAACCATCGTAAACTTGAATATTAGAAACCTCGAATGATCCAGAGGGGCCTCCAAATAGTCCAGTATCAAATATCTGAATTCACAGTAAAGCATTGTCAGACATTAAAGCATTGATCACTTGGAAAACAAAATGATATAAAGATCAACTGAATTAATTATGAAAACTTCAAAAGAGCTAATGTAAATAAAAGAAATCTTGCATGGTTCCGGATCAGTGAGTTCTTTATAACTGTTTGGTAACATAGAATTAGTTAGAAAATTGTAAGCTATTAAAGATACAAAAGAGGTACGTGTTGTAAGTGGTAGCTTACAAATTCAAGATGTGATGTGCTTCTGGAATGTTAGGGTACAGATAGTAATGGGCGGCGGGAGTTGCTGTCACCTGGAGACCTGAAATGTGTGTAAGAGTTGATATTTTTGAAGAGTTAAGAGGATGGGTTTTAAAGATGTGTAAGACCTCCATATTTCTTTGTTACCCACGTTGAGCTGACGGCTATGACAACTGCCTTTTCCATTGCTTGGTATGCTCTGGTGTCAAAATTCTCTACGCAAAACAACAAAGAACATTTGGGCTTTCCGCCTATGGACCAGTACTAACTAACTCTGTTGGGAATAAAAGACTTCTTAGTTAGTATTGTTAATGATAAGTTAGTATTGCTAGACTAAAAGTTAGTACTGCTAGATTTAATGTTAGTGCTGCTGGAAATACCATATGTACTAAGTGTTTAAATATTGTACTAAGTTAATACTGCTAGTAGTAGTTAATGCTGCTAGTGTAATTATTAGTACTGCTAGTATATGTTAATGCTGCTGATGAGGTTGAAGAAAATACTCTAAGTAGTTAATGATGTTAGAAGAACTTAGTGCTGTTAGTACTAAGTTAATGCTGCTGAAGGAGTTAATGCTGTTAGTGAAAAAGTTAGTGTTGCCTTTGAAAAGGTTAGTGTTGCTATTGATAATGTTAATGTTGTTTATGTACAAGTTGGTGCTACTACAACACCAACAACAACCACCACTACTGCATCAACTACAACAACTACAACAAGCCCATCAACTCTAAAGGAGTTGTTATTCAAGAGCCTGCTACTACAACAACTACAACAAGCTCATCTCAGCAGACTCAATCATCAAAAGACAAAGGCAAAGGTATCTTTGTTGAAGAGCTTGCACCTATGAAAATAAAAGCTTAAATTTTGCATGATCAAGAGGTTGCTGCTAAGATGCAAGCAGAATATGATGAAGAGGATAGACGCCTTAAAGCACAAGAAGAAGCTAATGCTGCCATGTGGGATAAGTATGAACATATACAGGCAAGCATGGAAGTAGACAGACTTTTGGCTGAAAGGTTGCAAGCTGAGGAAAGAGAAAGCTTAACTGATGCTGAAAAGGCTGCACAGCTTATGCAACTGATTAAAGACAGAAGAAATTTCTTTACTGAAAAGAGAGCTGAAGAGAAAAGAAACCAACCACCAACAAAGACTCAACAAAGGAGATTGATGTGTACCTACTTGAGAAACATGGAAGGATACAAGCAAAAATACTTTACTGGAAAAACTTTTGATGAAGTCCAGAAGCTATTTGATAGAAGTTTCAAGAGAGTCAACACATTTGTAGATATGGAAACAGAGGTGGTTGGATCAAGTCAACAAAGAACAGATAATCAAACAGCAGAAACAACACAAGAAACTTCAAAGAGAGCAACAGATGAAATGGAGTCAGAGAGGACAAAGAAGCAAAAGAAGGACGAGGAGAAAGAAAAAACATAGTTTGAAAGATTAACAGAAGCCAACTCTGATGATGATGAGATTACAATTGATGCAATTCCATTAGCTACAAAGCATAAAATCATTGGATGGAATATATAAAAGGAAGGAAAGAAGAGTTACTGGAATATTCAGAGGGTTGGTGGAATTTCACAGGTATTTCATGTCTTTAGTCAGATGTTAAAGTGTTTTGATAGAGAGGATTTAGAAGATCTCTAGAAGTTAGTGAAAGATAAATATGGATCTACTAAACCTAAAGAAGATATGGATTTGCTTTTGTGGTATGATCTTAAGAACATGCTTGAAGATCTAATATGGAAGTCTCAACAAGGCTACAAGGTTGTGGGCTTGAAGTTATATGAATCTTGTGGAGTACATGCCTTGATGATACAAGCTATGACTGTCTACATGTTGGTTGAGAAGAAATATCCTTTAACAATTGCAACACTTACTCAGATGCTAGATAAGAAGCTATAAACTGATGAATTTACAGAGATGACTTATCAGCTTCTGAAGCTTATCACAAAGCAAGTTAAAGGATAAATTTAGTGCTTAGAAGTGTTCATCAGATGTTGAAGAAGTTTTTATCCAAGAAACTTGATGATTCTAAAGGTAAATATCAAGTTTAAGGGAGGATTGTTGGGAATAAAAGACTTCTTAGTTAGTACTATTAATGATAAGTTAGTACTGCTAGACTAAAAGTTAGTACTGCTAGACTTAATGTTAGTGCTGCTGGAACTACTTCAAGATATGTACCAAGTGTTTTAATACTGTTGTACTAAGTTAATACTGCTAGTAGTAGTTAATGCTGCTAGTGTAATTATTAGTGCTGCTAGTATATGTTAATGCTGCTGATGAGGTTGAAGAAAATACTCTAAGTAGTTAATGCTGTTAGAAGAAACTTAGTGCTGTTAGTACTAAGTTAATGCTGCTGAAGGAGTTAATGCTGTTTGAATGAACTTAGTGCTGCTAGTACTAAAGTTAGTGCTGCTAGTACTAAGTTAGTGCTGTTTGTGTTGGATTAGTGTTGCTGATACAGATTAATGCTGCTGAAGTGATAAAGACTAAAGAATGACTTGGAGAATACGTTTTGAAGAATATTTAGTGTATATCTTTAGTTTATAGAATATACGTTTGTAATTTAAATATAGAAAAGATAGAGTTTATCTTTAGAGAATATATGACTTGTACAGGACTCCTTGTGTTCTATAAAAGGAGGTCCTAGGTCATTGAGTTAAATATGAGTTTGTATACGTTTTTCATAGCTTCAAGGTTGTAAACCCTAATACTGTCAGAGTATTCGTATTATTATCATTAATAATATTGAGGCTTTTTATTGATAATTCTTGTGTTTTATACATTACTGTTTTATAGTTCTTCTCACTATTAAAGATTATATTCCGTGTAGTCTTTAGTAGAATCAAACAGAGTTTCTACTAGAGTCGTTTTGGATTTATCTAAGATTACTCAACCTTACAACAAGCTAAGGAATAAAGATCCAGGGGAACAAAGGGACCAACAAACTCTATTAATTTACTTTTGGTCTTCATCGATCACAATCAAAATTTCGATATTTTGGCTACTAAAAAGATAAACTATAGAAGGTCTTTTGGGGCATCCAACATCTGAGTTTTTATAAAAACATGAAACTTCTTGATGAAAAGTGATTCGAGTTACCCCGTATCATCTATTCCCCAAGAAGAAAGGTAAGGGCATAGCCCAATGCCGCTCAAAAGAAGCATCTGAGGATTGCCAATGATGCTAGCACACCACCTCCACGATAGGCCTTTCATCGGATTAGTGCAGTAACCAATTTCTTAGGAAGCTTATAATGTAATCATCTACAATTTTCTTTTCTTAACAGATTGCAAACTCAATTTGAAGATCACCCTTAAAGTCAAAGCATACCTCTTTGTAGGAATGTTCAGGTCCTGTTGAGGTTCAAAAGCAATAAAAAAATCCATTTACCTCTAACTCAGCCTCAATAAGTGCAGTGCAGGATGAGGGACTCTAGTGCACTGGCCTTTTACCCTGATAATCTGCCCAAACACTTCAATCTGGAAAGACAAAAGGATTTATATAATCACGATAACAACAATATAATAATAATACACTGTACAACTTCATATTTTGTATCAAGGGTGAGAAAAGGATGATCCCAATTCGCCCATACTCCAAATCTCTATAGACAGACAATAAAGACGTATATTGTTCTATTAATCCTTAATCGTTTGAATGTGTAACCAAAAACATTAATACAGAAATAATGTACAATAAGTGTTTCTATATTACATTAGCTTAACATTAATCTTAGTTTTCATTCATACTTGTTGCAACATCTGAGTCATAAACACAGTAAGTGGCATTGGTCTTGTCATCTTTGCGAATAGTTCCCAGTTAACAAAATATAGTTTTCTTTGATAAAGCAAAGAGGTGTACACAATCCAAATGATTACAACCCACAATTACACGGACCCATGGGTCTCTTATCAATTATTACACATATATCTTATTTATCTGAATCTTATCGGATCCTTCCATTTGTTTTGTCCTTTTAATGCCTACCAAAAGTCCAATTGTCCAAACAACCAAGAAAATATGTAAATATAGTAAATTGATATGCATTAGCTGGTGTTAATGTCTAATATGCCAACACTTTGATATATTTGTATGACAAATAGCACTATTTGTTTGTGAGATCAGTGCACCAAATACAACAACGACTTAAATATCACTGGCTTATTAATTTAGTTATGAACCTAAGCAAGTTTATTTAAGGTTGTTCTATAGGGTACATAAGGTGACATAAGATTAGTTCTTTTCATCCATGTTTTGTCAAGACATATTATTACCCACCCTTTTGGCCTATAGTCCTATATTATTACCAATTCTGATAAGTTTGAAAAACATGGTTATTTTGTCATGAATTTTAGAAAACAACAAAGGGTCGATAGCTTTATCATGTACCCAAAATTTTCAAAATTGTATGCAATAACATTACATCACTATGTTAAGACGGAAAGTAACTAAGCTGAATCAACTTATAGTAACAAAAAATAAGAAGATGGAAGGGTTCAGTTTGTAACGCTCTATCAGGGCCGCCAAACACCCTTGTGGATAAAGTTTATAATGACGAGGGGGGCAGAAAGAAGGAAATGTTTGTTTTCAGAAGTACGGGACGAGCGGACTCGGATAGTAAAGGATGTTCAATCAACATGGAACATGTCAAGGAGATTGGTGAAATAATTGGGGTATCTTGGGCTAAAGCGGAAGACGAAAAGGCGAGGGGTGTAGAATCAGTGGTAAGGGAGGACGAAAAGGAGGATTATCAGTAAGGTAAGCAGTTCTTATGTCGTTTATGAATCTTGATTATTATGAAGATTATTTCTATTAATATAAGGGGGTTTGGCGAGGCCGGGAAGAAGGGTTGGATTAAGACAATAATCAGGGAAGAGCGCCCAGATATAATAGGTTTACAGGAAACAAAATGTGGTGTGATAGATGACATGGTGATCGAAGATTTATGGGGAGGGAGGGGTTTCGGGTTTTCTCAGTTACCTGCACTTGGTAACTCGGGTGGGATTCTATTAATATGGGACACTAGATCGTTTACATATAAAGAGGGTACAGGAGATGAGAGATTTGTAGCTGTAAAAGGTGAATGGAAAGGGAAAAACGGGGATGTGAGCTTGGCGTGTATCTATGGTCCACATGTGGGAAGACAAAAGGCATGCTTGTGGGAGAGAATTTGCGGGTTAATGGATAGCTCAAAGGGAGCGTGGTGTATATTCGGAGATCTAAATGTGGTTAGAGGAAGCGAAGAGAGGAGGAATTCACAAGTTAACATTAGGGAAACGACCGATTTCAACGACTTTATAAATGAGGCGAAGTTAATAGAGATCCCAATAGGGGGAAGAAAGTTCACTAGGGTGAGCGATGATGGGCTGAAATTTAGCAAGTTAGATCGATTTTTATTGAATGAGGAATTTATGAAGTTATGGGGTAATACCTCGGTGGTAGCTTTGGATAGGAAATTATTAGACCATTGTCCCATTATTCTAAAGGATGTGGACCTTGATTTTGGACCGAAGCCTTTTCGGGCGTTTGATATTTGGTTAGAGGAGACTGACATAGGAAACGAGGTGGAAGAGGCATAGAAGATGGAGGTTAGAAGTAGGCGACCAGACTGTCGATTTCGTGACAAGCTTAAGAATGTCAAAGTCATGCTAAAGAAGTGGAGCAAAGAAAGATTCGGAGCAGTGAATGAAATGATAGAGATGGTCAAAAAAGAAGCGATGAAGTGGGAGTTGGAAGCGGAAAATAGAACGCTAAGCGAAGTCGAACGGGAGGTGTGGATGAAGGCGAGGAAGTCGTGGGTGGATAAAAAAAACGAGCTTAAGTGTATGCTTCATCAAAAGTCTAGGATCAAGTGGGATATAGAGGGGGATGAAAACTCCAAGTTCTTTCACTCGTTTATCAAGCAAAGGAATAATAAGAGTAATATTAGAGGATTGATGGTTAATGGAGTGTGGTGTGAGGATCCTAATTTGGTAAAGGCGGAATTGGTTTGACATTATAAGACACTGTTCTCCGAGGGAACATTAATTCGCCTAATTTTTTGTTGTGATCGTGTTGAAAGAATCTCGGTGGATGATGCCTATTTGGTTGAAAAGGAATTCACCGAGGAAGAGATTTTAGAGGCGGTTCATGGGAGTAGGGGTGACAAAGCTCCGGGCCCAGATAGTTTTAACTTCAAATATATTAAGAAGTTTTGGGGTATTTTGAAGGCGGATTTGGTTAGTGCGATTAAATGGTTTGGGGACAACATGGAGATCTCGAGAGGGTGCAACGCATCTTTCGTGACTATCATTCTAAAGTTTACTGATCCTATAGGCCTTGGCGATTTTCGCCACATAAGTCTTATTGGATGTTATTATAAAATTATTATGAAAGTGTTGGCAGCGAGAATTGTTGGGAATTATACATTCCTAACTTATTACCATTAGTTATATACTTAGTACCGCTAGTAATAGTTAGTACTGACAGTACAAAATGTTAAGTACTGCTGAGATAGTTAGTACCGATAGTATAAAATAGTTAGTACCGTTTAAGAGATATGCATGAGATATTATAGGAAAAGATATGCATTATCTTTTACGCGTTTTGTAAGCCAGGATTAGGGTTTTCCTTGGTGTATAAAAGGAACTCTCACGGCATAGTTTGTGATATGAATTCATTGTCAATCAAATAGTTAGCAATCAATATAAAAGCTTAGTTATCAATATTCATTGTTCTTCTTTGCATTATAAGTTAGATTCCGCATAACTTATAGTGTTCTTAATCATTGTTTCTCCTGTAGTTTGTGTGAATCTATTCATATTAGCTACAACCCTTAACAAGGTAGTAAGATCTATATTCAAAGGGATCCACATATGAGATTCAAGTTGATGCTAAGTTAAATTTTATGGAAGAACCTGTGGAAATTTTGGAAAGAGAGTTTAAGAAGTTAAAGCGTAGTAGGATTTCCATCGTCAAGGTTAAGTAGAATTTGAAACGTGGGCTTGAGTTCAGGTGGGTTTTGAAAGGGTGTAAAGTGTAAATATGTCGTGTGAATACCCTCTAGGTTAATGGAAAAGTATTTTTAAGGTGAATAAAAATGCTAACTAACTTTGGGGTAAATTTTACGGTTGAGTTTTACGAGTATTTAAGTGATTTCGACACGAAAAGAAAGACCCGACACCCCATAGGATGCTAACCGGTCAAGAAAGTCAAAGAGGGGAACAAAATGGCTTAA
>BQNB010031618.1:0-53835 GCA_026074375.1 Tanacetum coccineum | reverse complement strand
TTTATTTATTACTTAATTAATAAATTATAAAATCCCAATTCACTAATTAATCTCAACTCGAAATCAACGATTCATACTTCATTAATTTTACCGACGATAAAATAATGAAAATCACTATACTTCTAAATTCACCATCACATACGAAACGAAATGACTAAATCATTCATTTCCATTATCACAAACTCATATAATAACCCATATATCAAACCACATAAACCACCAAGTTGATTTATGTACGAAAACCAAAACACATAATTCTAGACAAGATTAATCTAACGGTTAAACTAACCTCGTTAAATCACACTTGTCACATCGAGTTCGACCGGAAGATGGCATCCCTTGCCGTAGATTATCCTAATTGGGGTTGTTGCTAAAGGGGTTTTAAATGCTGTTCAGAATGCCCATAATGCATCATCTAATTTTTGGGACCATTCTTTCCTGTTGTTCCGATGGTTTTTTTGAGAATACGCTTTTATTGCCCGGTTTGTATTTTTGACCTGCCTGTTTATTTGAGGGTGATAAGCGGTGGAAAATCGGTGAACCACTCCATACCTTTTCATTGCTCACTCCATCTGGTAATTGCAAAAGTGAAACCACCCCTGTCATTAATCAAAGCCTTCGGTATTCCAAATCTTGTGAATAATCTTTTAAGGAAGTTCACTATGTTTCGAGCATCACTAGCGGGAAAGGCTTGAGCCTCTACCCATTTTGACACATAATCGATAGATACTAGGATGTATTTATTTCCATTCGATGAGGGGAATGGTCCTAGGAAGTCTATTCCCCAGACATCAAATATTTTACAGACTTGGATATACTTTTGAGGTGTTTCATCCCTAGAGGAGATGTTGCCGGCTCGTAGACAGGCATCATAACCTCAGACCAATCTATGTGCATCGTGGAAGATATTTGGCCAGTAGAAGCCGGCTTCGAAGACTTTTCTTGTGGTTTTGGCAATACTATGATGCCCTCCTGATGGGCCACTATGACATTGTCAAAGGATTTGTGCTGCCTCATCTCCTGCGACACATCTTCGTATGATTCGGTCTACGCATTGTTTGAATATGAATGACTCATCCTAGAAATAATGCCTTAGATTGTTGAAGAATTTTTGTTTCTCTTGGCGGGTGGAACGAAAGGGTTGCACTCGGCTGGCAAGGTAGTTAGCGTAGTCGGCACCCCAAGGTTCGTTGTTTTTATCATAGATTTCCATTAGTCATTCTTTAGGGAATAAGTCCCTTATTTCGGCCTTGGTCAGCTTCCCTAGATCGGGGTTTTCAAGTCGGGATCGGCTGCGAGATTTTTAGTACTTTTCTTATCGCGAATCTCGATATCGAATTCTAAAAGTAGTAGGATCTACCTAATCAGTCGTGGTTTTGCATCTTGTTTTGTGAAGAGATACCGTAGGACAGAGTGATCCGTGAAAACGATAGTCTTGGATAAGAGTAAGTATTGACATAATTTATCAAATGCGAAGACGACAGCCAAAATCTCCTTCTTAGTTGTTGTGTAGTTTTCTTGTGCTTAGTTCATTGTTTTGCTGGCGTAGTGTATGCGGTGGAAATGTTTGTCGATTCTTTGCCTGAGCACTGCTCAGATAACGTTGTCACTTGCGTAGCACATGATTTCAAATGGAAACGACCAATCTGGCTTGATCATAATGGGAACCTGCGTTAGTTCATGTTTTAACTTATCGAAGGCCTTGATGCATTCTTTAGAGAATGAAGGGGGCGTCTTTCATCAGGAGCTGGGTCATTGGGCGTGTGACTTACAAGAAATATTTTATGAATCTTTTATAGAAGTCGGCATGTCCCAAAACGCTGTGGATGGATTTTACGTTTGTGGGATATGGTAATTTGGAGATGGCCTTGATTTATGCTTTATCGACTTTGATTCCCGACCCAGATACCTTATGGTCGAGGACGATTTCTTCCTTCACCATGAAGTTGCACTTCTCCTAGTTTAACATGAGATTAGTCTCCTCACACCTTTTTAGCATCTTTTCTAAGTTTCTGAGGCAGTGCTAAAAGAGCTACCAAAGATGGAGAAGTCGTCCATGAATACTTCCATGCTATCCTCGATTAGTTCATGGAATATGGCTGTCATACAGCGCTGGAAAGTTGCTGGCGCGTTACATAATCTGAATGGCATCCGTTTGTATGCAAAGGTGCCATATGGGCAGTGACACGGGAACAGCTTCCTTTATTGACCAATAAAATTGAGGCTAACAATCTCTCCTCCCCGAAGTAGAGTCATTGATGAACACTCCTTTATGAGATCATGAGATTGCTTTTGTCGTTTTACGCTCGAGTTTCTTGGTCTTTGTCTTCGTTGTATGTTGTAAGGCTTGTTCCTTCATGCTTTGCGATCTGACTTTGAGCCATTGTCATTGTCTTATCCGACTTTGCCATCTTGCGCTCTTGTGTCTTTGACCAACATGCTCATACTATTTGCATTATCTTGAAAAGCTTCAAATCAGAGTTGACGAAGGCTTTGTCTTTAAATCTTGAGCTTTTCTAGATAAATGTCTTCGTAGATTGAGCATTTGAAAGGGATTTGAGGTTGCCGTTACCACCGTTTGACCTGAATGTTTTTACGTTAGTGAAAACGAGAAGATTATTTGAAATCAACACGTGTCACTCGTTAAAGAGTTTTTGTAACACATCGAGAGTGTCAGTTGTTATCAAATTCATCAAAACCGTCAATTCAATTACTGACCAAACGATATCCAGTTGTCACAAGTTTTGATTCATATAGAATCTCGGCATGTCACCTACCGCAGTGCTGTTTAATGATACACTGGAAGGATTTCCATTCGTCATTGTGTAATACTAAAGAGTATCACTCTGAATGTCTTCTGGCAAATATCCACTATGATATTGCGTAGGACTCTTGTTAACAGCTTTGAACTTGATGATGTTTCAACAAGTGATTTGAAATGGAATGTGTCCTAACGAGATTTTTGATTGATCTCTTGGCATCTAACTCGATTATTGCATTTTGGTTTTTAGTACTTACTCAGGCTGGAGCAGACTGCCACCATTCAATATCCACAATCTCGATAGATGTCAATAGATAAACGTGTGTATCTCCGTGACAAATGAACAAGTTTTCTGTCGAGAGAACCTCGAATAGGCTGGGAAGGGTTATGCATTGCATCACCGGGTCCATGATGTCTTTTCAATGTCAGCAAATCAACTTGTGATTCTGACACAAGAGTTATTGACCCGGTTTCTTTTCTGCCTTAAGTTGTGTGGAGGGCTTCTTTCTTTAGACCCTTTATCCATACATTTCTTTTTAATTCTTCAACGCCTTCAATGCTTACCAGGATGTCATTACTAACACCTTGTTGTGATTATTCCGGTGTTAACTCAATCTTAGTCAGCATTTTTCCCATATACATTCATCTCCAATCATACCTAAGGACTGCTATTTCTAATCTTTGGATTATCCTTGGGTAGATCCTCCGGTTCTGGTTGGATCATAGGATTGATTCCTAACCTAACCACCTTATTACTTCAGGATCGTCGTGAAATTAAGATGTTGTTGGGTATAAGATCGAACCATAAAACCTTTTCTTACTGTTCAGCACTTTGAGTCATTTAGATCATATTTTAAATACATTTTCTCCCCTTATTTTAAATAATAAACACTTAGTTTTTAAAATACCTTGTGATTAAAATATGTCTTTAAAAAACTGTGGGAGAAAATATGGTCAGCATGAAT
Organism: Tanacetum coccineum; assembly: GCA_026074375.1. Lineage (NCBI taxonomy): Eukaryota > Viridiplantae > Streptophyta > Magnoliopsida > Asterales > Asteraceae > Tanacetum > Tanacetum coccineum. The sequence continues at coordinate 50,109 of BQNB010031618.1, read as the reverse complement.
GGTTTGGAACATTTTGATAATGTTTTGAATACATAAGAATGGTCGTTGATTCATTGATGAAGTACTCCAAAAACATTAAAACTTTTTTTTCGAAAACTCCCCCTCAAAAATAGGACCAATTGAGAATTGGTTGTATTTTGAAACATTGTGAGGGTGGAGTGTGAAACACATAATTTTGAAAGATTATGTATTGCAACGAGAAATTCTTGAAAAATTTGTTTAACTGTTGAAAAACCAGATTTAGAGGACGTTTCTCTTCTAAACGGTAAGTGTAAAGCGCACTGAAACCGTACACTATCCTTTTTCAGTTGAGCTAAAATATTGAATTACTTGTAAGAACTGCTCAAGTGCCAGAGAAACGTTATTTTCTACGTTGGGAGGATAAGTTATAAACCCTTCCTTATTTGAAGTCTGAGGTTTATGTAACGGAACATAATGCACATTAACCATCTAGAAATTAGAAATGACAAGTTTTGAGAAATATTTGCAACCTCGCTCAAACTTCATTACACGACCCGTGTCAAGTTAATCTACATTTCTAAGCACGTAAAGTTATCGATTCGCAAGTGACATGTCGAGAAAGATTCTTTTGTAAATTTTCTTATTTCTGATTTTGTATTTATTTTCCGCTGTTGTCCTCCACATTGCTATGTGAAATAGTGGAATAGTAATTCCAACTCTTGTCGTGATGTAGCTGTCTTGTTTGCTTAAGGAACAACTTTTGGAACCAGCTTTGAACTTGACTGTTCATTGCTGTGGTCTTGAATTCCGAGTTCTGAACGGTTATGATCAGAAGTCATTTCCATGAAGACCGAGGCTTGATCTGCTGCGATCAAACGTCTTTTGAACATTGAGGAACGGGGCCTGAAGTGTTATTTTCAGCAGACACCATTAGACATTGATGACCGAGGCTTGAACTGCTGTGTTCAAACGTCATTTGAACATTGAGGAACGGGGCCTGAAGTGTTATTTTCAGCAGACACCATTAGACATTGATGACCGAGGCTTGAACTGCTGTGTTCAAACGTCATTTGAACATTGAGGAACGGGGCCTGAAGTGTTATTTTCAGCAGACACCATTTGACATTGACGACCGAGGCTTGAACTGCTGTGTTCAAACGTCATTTGAACATTGAGGAACGGGGCCTGAAGTGTTATTTTCAGCAGACACCATTTGATGTAGCTCATCTTTTGTGAAACCATTCTGGCACTGGTTTCTTAGATATCAGAAATTTCAGCAACCACACTCTGAGATTTTCCTGCTTTTCATTGTGTAGTGCATCTGCATTTAGGTCAATTCTTTGTTGCTTTTGACCATTGAATGATGTACCTGCACTTAAACCCAGAGTTTGTTTGCATGCATGAATATGAGGGATATCTACATTTGAACCATGTGTGGGTTCATTTTCAACCTTGCCCGTGCAAGAGTTGAGTAGCTTTCCAGTTGGAACCCACCTAAGACAAACAGTCTTGAGAATTCTACCCGTTGGTTGCCACCTAAGACAAGATCTAGGAGTCCTTGTTTTCTCAGGGACAGTGGTAGTCTTTTTGTGTGAAAACCTATGTCCTTTGGGGATCAGTCTTTCTGGTTTCTTAGATTCACTTGTCTTTTCAACGGGCACATATCTCTTTGTTGTGTTATGGGATTTTGCGTCCTTAATCTGTGCAGAAGCACGAGGATTTAACTTTGAGAGGTATTCTAAGACGCATTCATCATGATTGCAGGGGGGGGGGGGGGGGGGGGGGGGGGGGGGGGGGTTAAATTTTTATAAAAGGCACTTTTTGACATGTAGGACATGCAAGTCATTTGAACTTCAGAAAGGCTTTTAGTTTCCTAAGGTTCTCCTAAGTAACATCTTTGTTTGAAACTCGCTACCATTGAATGCTTGCCCAATTCCTAGTTTTGGTTTGCAACCATAAGCAGTTGTTGGTAAATCTAGTAGGGATCTATCATACTAGGTTTCCATTTTCACTTCTTTGCTTTCTAAAGTTTGTGCACTTTATCTTAGCTTTCCTCTAGGAAGTTACTTATGAACCATGTCATTTTTGAAAGCCTACATTTACCTTGGTGACTGATGTGTACACACGTGCTTTGGAAATGTCCTAAGGCCAGTGCATCACATGGTGTTTCGAACTGCTTGTTTTCTAATCTGAGGCAAATTCTGTTGAAGTGACTGTTTAAACAAACCAACCGACCACATTAATTTTATAACACCATCTGTTTCGTTTGAAAACTTCTCTTTCAGAGAATTTGAAAAAGGGAGTCGTTTTCTAAAACTGATGGTTTTGGAATTCGTTGAGCATTTGGTTGTCGAACAACAGATGGATTATTAATACCTGAGTTCCACATGACTGTTCCCTTGCCAGTTCTCGACCACAACGATTTTCTTTAAACTCACTAATGGCTATGTTCTTGTCTTGCATTTGAGCTTTCAATCTTGTAATTAAATGATTTTTTCACGTTCTTTTCGAAATAACATACGATCCGTTTTCCTTTGCAAACTGAGTTTTTTTCTTTGGTTTTTTACATTGTTGTAAAGCAAGTTCAAGAGAAATCGAGTGTTTTCAAGTTTTAGAAAAACCTCATTTTAACAAATTATTATGAACTTCTTTGTTAACAGATTCAGTTTGTTTCAAAGCTTAGTGCAAGACATTCACATTCTTTGACTTTATGAAGATACAAGCATTGTAATTCAGTATTAGCATTTAAATCAGACAGAGAATGCAAATACGAACATGTAACATCTTTAGACACACACTCTTCGAGAAGTAGATCATATATGTTTGAAAAATCAGCCTTTTCTGATTCAAGTTCGTCAAGCTCCTTTTCAAGGGAATTAACGTACTCCAAATCGTCATTCATTTCCTTTTTTAGTTCATGAACAAAACAATGACTGTCTAGTATAGTTTTGTCTGAAAGAGGCATTAATAAGATTTTGATCAAAACTTCCATACTCTTAGCAGTTGGGTTAGGAAATGCACTACATTAGTAATGATAGACCACGTTTGTTTGACCAATTGTTCTAAATGAATGAAGTTGTTTGTCATTCGTTATAAAAGTTGTCTATTTTACTAATGGATTTAGAAATGTAAGAAAGCAAAGGTTTTTAAGCATGTTTGGCTTTGTCCTAAACAAACGTTTTTCTCCACATTGTCTTCTAACCATCTTATCCTGCGTTCCAACTGATCAAGATAGGTTTTGGATGGTGGTTTGAAAGTTTCATAAAGACTGTTTTGATATGTGTAATCATATGGTTTCACTTTGTCTTTATCTAATTTTGATCTACTCTCCTTTTTAAGAGTCACTGTCTCTTCCCCATTGGGGCAAAATCTGTTTGCAGGATCAGAAGTATCATATGGGATCTCATACAAACGAGGCTTTTCAGATTGAGCTATCTTGAGGTACTTTGGATTAGCAAAGGTTGATCTACCCTTATACGTTGCGCATTTGGGTGCTAACATGTGAATGGTCTGAATTGACTGATTGCGTTTATAAAGAATTTCATTTAAAAACTTTATTTGTTTGTCCATTTCAATCATCGTGTCAATGTCTTTTCCTTCCTTAACCTTTAAATCCAAAATAACCTTACTTTTCTCTTTGAGTTGACCTTCAAATTGTGACCTAGTTAACAGACTCTTTTTGGCTAGCTCATCGTGTTTCTGATTGACAACTAAAATTTCATAGGTTTTAGTTTTTAAACCCTCTTGTATGTCAATGTCTTTACGAGCTAATAGTCCTAGAGTTTCATTTAACTTTGTTTGAAGTATTTTATAATCACTCGTTCGGTCATTAAGGGCCGTGTACTTCTCAAGCTCAGTCTGTTTGGTCTGAAGTGCAATCAGACAACTATCCCGACTGCTAGTAGCCTCCCCTAGAGCCCTACTAGTCTCATCAAGGTTAGTTCTGCACTCCTCTAGTTCTTGAGTCAATGATGCGTTTGCTTTCTTTAATTGCTTTAAAATCGTTTTGTTTTCCTCAGTATCAAGAGTTAAATTTGCAATTAAATTAGCAAGCGCAGCACAATAAGATAAAGCACGCTCAAACACATTCTGCAGCATTTTGGTCAACCTGATTATCATTATTACATATATTTGATGAATCAGGAGTGACATTGCTATCATCCTTCTCCAAAACATATGTGTCATTAATGGATGTCCAGGTTAGCTCCAGTAAGTCGTCTTCATTTGCAAACTACAATTAATTTCATCATCAGATTTTGTTACTTGTTTCAATGGCGAATCAAGATAACCTTGATTGCTGCAGGTAAGACTTCCTGAAATCTCTGCATAAAACCCGTAATGTGCTTCTAATTTCTTCTTTTTTTCAATCTCTTCAATCTTGATATAATCCTACTGTCTTGTTTCATCTCGCTGAACTTGTAAACCGAATGATTGAACCTCTTAACCTGCACTGTTTGACTCTGCAACTGTCTTTCACATCAACTTTTTCAACGTCATCTTTAAGCTCTTGCTCATGACTGCTCTTTCTAATATACATTGCTCAATGGAGTTCAGTTCGGATGATTGTTTCCTTGATGTTTGAGCTGTCATTTTTTAGTGTAATCTCTGAAATTTCTATACTTCTCGATCTGAGTGAAAAAGAGTCTTGAATAAATTTTTCGAGAGGCTTTAACAAGTCAGAGTTAATGACCCTTTTTAAAACTGAACTTTGAACACACTTAGATCGGGATTTTGGAATCATCTCGTGAGGTGTTTCTGCATTGAGAAGTGTTTCTAAGTTATTCATGTATTGAGATAACTGAGACTTGAAGGTTCTGAAACTATCACCAAAGAGTCGTGCAAAAGCTTGTTGATACCATATACTCTGTCTGTCGAGAATTTATGTTGATTAAAGTGCATTATAATTTGTTCAAGGATTTTCTTTGGAATCTTTGCTTGCATCTGCAGTTTCTGTATCTCTGGTTCCTCTAAAACTGAACCCGAAGATGAAGTAACCTTTGTTCCCATTTTATCGTGAATTATGAAGTGTGAAAATTTCGTTGGATCTTGAATGGATATGATGTGATTGAGGTTGTGGTTGTGTAAGCAATTCACGTTCACGGGATTTTACAAGTCTATGATTAGAACCGATAAAAATTTAACAGGATTTTACAAAATCAATAGAAAACAGTGAATGATTTGATTCGGAATCAGCGGCCAATGATTTAATTGTCTAAAAACAGATAATTTTTTAGCTAGGGTTAAAGCTGTTTGTCTAAATAGGCTCACCAAACTGAAACGGGCCAAAAAATACAGATGGGCCGTGAGCTTGAACAAAAACAAGTCTAACACAAATTCTAAAAAACTAAAAACATGTCAATAAATCATAGTAACCGAGTGTTTTGGGCCTTGAAAAATCCTTAACCAACTAAAGGGTGGATACAAAGTGATTCGTGTCGTTTTTCTCTTCGATTTGAGAGGTCACGGGCCTTAAACGGAGTTACGGATCAAAAGTTATGGCTGTTTTACTGAAACCCTTTTTCTTTACACAAAAAAATCTTAGCAAACCGCTGCCAATTAGCAACTCGTTGTTTGATAACTCGCCGTTTAGCAACTCGCCGTTAGCAACTCGCCGTTAGCAACTCGCCGTTAGCAACTCGCTGTTTTTAGCAACTCGCTGTTTTTAGCAACTCGCTGTTTTTAGCAACTCGCTATTTTTAGCAACTCGCTGTTCAGCAACTCGCTGTTTTTAGGCAACGTTCCGTGTTTTGGTCAACAAACCGCCATTGACTATTTCCTTAAATCGTGGATCTTGTCCCTTTTTCTGTCAAACCACCACGAAGAATGCAAGGGACGAATTTTGCAAATATTCACCCAATGAACTTTCTAGCCACGAATTGAGTTAGAAACATGTAATACTTTGTGAGTACATCAAGTTTAAGTACACCTTAACTCATATTACCTTCAACATATATCAATGAGCAACTAAGCAAATAACAATAAGCTAATGATTATTCTAATATTTTTGGTGTTTTTATGGTTTTATGGCATTCTAAATATTAAACTAATGATCTATATCTCTTAAGCTAAAAACAGATTAACTAATTAGTCTAATAAGCTAAATGAAATTCAAATAAGCACTAATAAGCATACAATATAAGCAAATAAGCAGATCTAAGTTTAGAAAGCAATAAAACTAATATTTAAAGCAAGAAATTAAAGAAAAACTTACAAGGCCTCTAGCTAAACAAGAGGAACCAATTAAGGCAGCTACAAGCTCCCTAGCTTATTAATAAGCTAGGGTATAAGTCCTTGGGGATCCTTCCCTTTTAGATCCCCCTTCCAAAGGCTTTTAAACTCAAATGCATAGGTAAGTAAGCTAGTTTTATGATTTAGGTAGATTAGTACTGAATTAAGCTCAATTATGAGCTTATAGACTCATAAAAGCTGAACATGAGCTTATGGAAGCTTATTGAGACAGATTGAGCTTTTGAGTAGAAGGCTTTGAGAGAATTTGAAAGGTAAACACAGGTTTTATTTAATCAAAGACATTCATTTCATTACATAAAAGAAGATTACATAAGACAAATTACAATAAGCAATATTTAAGATAACCTAAATTATTAAAAACTAGAAAAAGGAAAAATAAGGTAAAAAGAAGGTGTCTTGCGTGTGTGAGCTGAGGCCTTTTTATAGGCTGCCAAAGAAGCTTCTAGGACCCCTGAATCCATCTCCTAGTCTTCAATCCGCACCCTTGATTCTTCTAATCATTGCCAAGTGATTTTGAGCCGTTTGATCATTTTGGTGTGATAGAGGATTGCCAGCGTGTCATTCTTTGATGTGACATGTTGTGCTTCTTTTGTGAGTAAATTAGCACAAAAACCCATCACTATGTGTGCTTTCACCATTGCTGACGTGTGACTTGAGCTTGAGTGAGGTGCTTTGATCCTTTGATTTGACTAATCTGTCCTTGCAATCTTGTTAGTGAGCTCATGAATTTACCAATAAAGCCCTCAATTTCCATTTGCCCCTTGTTTTACCCTGGCTAGTGAAACGAGAGTGACGATGAACAGTAAAAAGGGCTTCGCGCCTTTTTACAACTGAAAACGGGTAACATATTTTTAAACTTTGGGTTAATTGCAATTTTGGTCCTTGTGTTTGCATTTCTCTTTTTATAGTATAAATTAAGTTTGGAATGGTGCAAGATTGGTCCCTGTGGTTTATAAAAAGAGTGAATGGGCTATGGTTTTGGGCTTATGGATCCGGGTGAGGCCCATTTAGGCTTAGGGACCATTTATGGACTTTTCTGAAAGTTGAGGGGCTTAAATGGAATATTTTGGGTCTTGTTGACTTTTGTTAACCATGATTTGACCACTTTGACTGAGGGTTTGACTTTTCCTGGCTTTGCTTCCGTCTTTTGTTCACTCTTCCGTTCTCGTGTCCGTGCTTGCTTGTTTTTGATGGTTTTCTTGTGATTTTTGATATATCCGTACCTGCACACACAAAACACAAATACAAGCATATTTTTGCCATTTTTGGTCTGTTTTGGGTTTAATTGGGTTATTTTAGGTATTAACGGATATGTGTATTTTACACTTATCAAAATTCCCCAAACTAAACGATTGCGTGTCCTCACGCAATATCACATGCCTTATAACCAAATACCTCGAAACTTCCCCAAACTAAACCTTTGAAAAGTAGCAAAGATTTTTGTTGAGAGAGCTAAGAGATCACAAGTTATAAAACACCCGAATTCCTATTTTCAAAACTTTTTTCTCTTTTTATGATTTTTCTTGATAATTAACTACCTAACTATAACTTATTCGTGTGTTGACATAATGTATTGTTTTCATTACCTTATTGGTAACTTTGTGGATCATAGAACAAATAGACAATTAAGTGTTAAAAGTTAAATTCATCATCCCCGTTTTTCACTTTTCACCATGCTAAGTTAAAATTAGATCACTGCTAATTACGAGCTAAGATGCTAAGACTACTTATAATTATAACTTGTGAGTTCCTCTTCCCGACATAAATTATATATTTAGGTGTGTGTGTTCAAATTAATTTAAATCATTAATTCCACATATTTAGATAGATGAAATTCGACCAAGCTTTACACATGGGCCTTTTGAGCTAATATTCAATCACTTAGCAAGATCACATCTCAAAGCAAACAAAAACCTCTTTAGCTAAGACATCGTTGGTTCACTTGTCCCATGAATGACTTTCTTCTCTAGCAATCCCACCGTCATCGGGTAAGTGCTAAGGCTTTTGACACCCCATCCGGAGAATACTAATCGAAACGCATGAACTTCCAATGAAAAAGCCTTGTAGACTTTTGCAAACCTTAGTTCAAAAGAATACCTTGGTTTTAGAAAATGAAACTTTTACTATTTATTTTCTAACTTTGCAACATTATTATTTCTATTTACATTATTAGGCTAGGAATTGGTATCACTTTTCTTTCGACGACACATCGGCCACGCCTCCGACAAGAGCTCGTGTACTTATTATGATACCAACCCTAAATATACAACCTCCACCCTTTCTTTCGATGTCACATCGGGAGCGAACCGACAAATGCCCATGTACTTTATTGCGATGGAGTTTGTATATTAATTATTAACACTAAGGATTTATAACTTGCATCCTTTTTATTCACCAACTACATTTTTATAGATTTTTTTTATATAACTAATTAATTAATTTAACACATTATTTTTGCAAATAGAAAAATTTCGTTTTAGAAAACCAAAGTATAAACTTGAACTAAAATTCTTATTTACCAATGATGTTTGACTTCATCATCGATAAAGCTTTTTCTCTGAATATGTTGATTAGACTTTTAAGAGTAAAACTCTAATTTGTAAAAATTAAAGAGAACACGTATAATTAATCATTTTAAGAACTCCGGGGAAGAAAAACCACAAGTTATTCTTATAAGCCTTTAAGTTTTCCAAATAAACTTTGTTTAGCATCCTAATTCGTAATCAACACTATCATCTCTTATTCTTTGCAATTTAAAATCTCTAATAAAGAAATTCGCAAATACTTAGCCTATATAAAATCCAACTCGGCATATTTAAAATCTACTTGAGATTAGCACAAGTTTTCATTTACTAATGATTTCAAGTCTAGCATGTTTAAAGTCTACATGAGACTAGCACAAACTATCATCATTAATTGTTAAGGGAGAAAGCTAGAACTCTACACGTACGATCGGGTCAAAAATTACTTCTTATTCTTACCAACAGAAAACCTACATTCGTGTCTTAACACTTATTTTATTATTATTATTATTATTTTTTATTTAAATTATATTTATGACTATAAAAATTAAAAATTTTGCTATTTTTGTGGGAAAACGGGTACGTGAGAACAAAACAATAAGCAGGCAACATCAAATCGATAGATTCCCTTCCCCAAACTAAAACGAAACATTGTCCTCAATGTTTAAAGTCGGGTCTCTACGAAAATCTAAGCCGTTTATGAGGTATGCAAAGATAGACGTGAATCGATAATGATGAAAGGATATGGATCTCCCCAAACTAATTTCACACAAAGGATGAGAAGCTCGAGTAGAATGGGACAAATCAACCGGACACGAGAGGCTTCAAAAATTTGTTGGTTTGATCCTACAAAATCACAACAAACAAGCAACAAACATCGAGAAATCGGAAAGAGTACAAGCCTCTCTCAACACAACACATTAGTTAAGAAAATAGAAAGAAGATAGAAAGGATAAGCATGGGGTGAACTCCCACGAAGCGGCTTGTTTTTGGTCACCGAGTCGCAAGCTCGACTCGATCCCTGAATTTAGTTGTCCTTAGGGAAAGTCTGGAGGTCCGGGATAACCAATGGTGGTGTATCCCCTCCATAGTAGTGCTTAAGACGGTGGCAATTGACTTTGAAATTCGAACCATCGGCATGAGACAACTTGGCAGTGCCATAAGGATAAACTTCGGTGATTGTGAAAGGTCCGGACCATCGGGATTTGAGCTTTCCGGAGAAAATCTTTAATCGGGAGTTGAAAAGCAAGACTTGATCACCAACATTGAAGATTCGGTTCTTTATCTTGGAATCGTGTAGTTTCTTTGTCTTCTCCTTGTAGATTAGCGAATTCTCATAAGCTTGATCACGAAGCTCGTCAGTTCATTGAGTTGGAGCTTTCGATGATCACCCGCGGTCTTGAGATCGAAGTTGGCATGCTTAAGAGCCCAATATGCCTTGTGTTCTAGTTCGATGGGTAAGTGACACACTTTTCCATAAACTAACTTGTAGGGCGTGCATCCGATTGGAGTCTTGTAAGCGGTTCGGAATGCCCACAATGCATCGTCTAACTTGTCTGACCATGAGGCACGGTTTTCTCCTACCGTCCTCTCTAAGATTCTTTTGAGACCACGATTCGTCACCTCGACTTGACCACTAGTCTGAGGGTGGTAAGCGGTAGAAAGACGATGTGTGACACCATATTTAGACATAACTTTAGTCAAAATTTGTTCATTTACAGAAATGGGTCCCACGATCGCTTATGAATAGCCTAGGGTGCAGCACCAAAGCGGAGAAAAGGATTTTAAAAACCTGATAACTACTCTAGCAATCGTTGGAGGGAGCGCCTTGGCTTCAACCCATTTTGAAATATAATCAAAACGGCCTACTAGAATATATTGTGTCCTCTAGACGACGAAAAGGTCCCATAAAATCGATACCCCAAACATCAAAAATTTCACAAACTTGGATTGCATTTTGAGGCATCTCATCTCGATGTGAAATCTTGCCTTGTCTTTGACATGCATCACAAGATTTGATCAATTCGTAAGCATCCTTATAAATTGTAGGCCAAAAGAAACCAGCATCAAATACTTTTCGAGCGGTGATATTAGCACTATGATGGCCCCCGGTGGGTCCTTCATGACAAGCCTTGAGGATTTCAAGAGCTTCTTGGCCAAATACACATCTACGGATGATTTGATCCGCACATGTACGAAAGAGATAGGATCACCCAACAGTAACTGCTTTATATCCTTGAAAAACCTTCCTCTTGTTGGTTGACATTCATTTGATAAGAAAAATTCCCCGCGTGGTAATTTGCTATAGTCGTCAAATCCACGGGGATTATTTTGGTCATCATGAGAAGTCACCGTATTCATGTTTCAAGAGAGAAAGTTTACATTAATCTCTTTATGTTCAAAAACATTCTCATACGGGTTTTCAAGACGAGAGAGGTGATCGGCTGCATAGTTTTACACACTCCCTTGGTATCAATTACTGAAAAATCAAATTCTTAAGAGTACGAGATACCCATCTAAGCAAAATCATGATTTATTGCGTACCTTCTTGTTGAAGAGGTGATTTCAATCGGAGTGGTCCGTGCAAAAACAACACATTGTGTTCATGATTAGATATGATCGAAACTTCTCAAAAGCGTAAACAACTGCAAGCATCTCTTTTTCCGTTGTTGTGTAGTTTGATTCTGCTTTGGTCATTGTCTTACTTGCATAATGAATTGGTCTAAAATGCTTCTCAATCATTTGCCCTAGAACCGCACCAATTGCATAATCACTTGCATCACACATGATTTCAAAGGGTTGGTCCCAATTTGGAGCAATGAGAATTGGAGCTTCGGTTAATGATTGTAGATGTTTACACTGTATATATATATAATATATAATAAAATATAAAATATATATATAAGTCTAAAAATCAACAAGAGCAATGATACCGAGAAGTAGTATAGAATGTTCCCGGGTCGTTTATCCCCAACGAGGCTGGACTGGACAATCGATACAATCGAAGATTTGAGTTTGAAGGAAGGAATTGATTTGAGAAGTTGAAAAAGTCAAATTATATAACAACAAACAAAAACGTTTAAGAAAAACCTAGAAATTACTAAATTAAACTGAAAAACGGAAGCACGAATCCCGAACAAAGGGGGAAAAACCTAAATTCTTTAAAAATAACCCTACGGAGAATTTTTCACTTCTAAACTACTCTACGGGACAAATAACGAAGAATGAAAAAGACTAGACCGAAAACGGAGTTCGTTTGACCCAAAAACGAGTCAAAACAAAATCCCGTACCCGGACCGTTCTTTAAAAAGTAAAAAGTTGTAAAAATGACCCTACGAAAATTTTTATATTTTTCCTACAAACTAGATGATAAAAGAAAATTTTCTAAAAAAGCAAAATATTTTTTTGATAATTTTTGTATTTTTTATGAATTAAATAAACTTTTAACTAAATTAAATTATAAAAAATATTAAACTATTTCGAAAAATTCTGAAAATTTTTCTAAAAATACTTTACACCTTGACAGTCCTACGAAAAATAAGAAACACAAAACAGCTTAAGTAATAAGCCCGAAAATAAGCTATACAGCTTATATAAGCTTATAGGCCAAAATGACTATAAGAGTCAATGCCCTTGAGTCTTTAACGAAAAAGACCCAAGGGCGCAGTGGTAGAGTGTGTGTGTAAAAAGGGGGATGTATCGCTTGGTCCCGGGTTCGAGTCTTGCTCACCCGGGCCAAGTGTCTTCCCCTTTTTTTTTTTTTTTTGAAAACTCAAAGAAGCAAAGTTGTTAAGCTCGTGGGGCTTAACAACTTTGTCTTCTACAACTTTTTGAGATAAGCCCTAAATAAGCTGAAAAATTAGCTTAAAGTTGGCAGAAATGCTTAAAGTGACTTATAGCTAAAATGGCTTAAGTCATTTTGGGCTTGGGGGCGAAATAAGCTGAGACAAGGGCTAACATAAGATAAAGTGAGCTAAACTAATCTAAATAAGTAAAAAAATGACTAAATGCTTAACCTAATAAGCTGTTGATAACAGCTATGATGACAGAAACAAAAAACAAAAACTTAAAAAGGCTAAAAGCATAAAGTTATAGGACTAATAAGCTTGAAAACAGCTAACAAACATAACAAACTAACAACTAATCTATATAGCGTAGAACACAAAGGAGCTTATTACATAAGCTAAATAAGCAAAAATGGAAATTAAGCAATCCCTATACCTAAATCATGCAAAAACAGTCAAAAGCTAAGTTTGGGCTTAAAAATAAGCCATCAAACAAGCTTCTTAAAAGCTGAAACTTAGAGAGCTTATATAAGGGCTTATAGGCTCCCTAAATAAGCCAAGAAATTGGGTTTTAGAAGACAAAAAGCTAAGAAGGAGGGACTTAAAGTCTCCCCTTTGCACCAGGGGAGCCTTAAGGTTAGCCTCAAGGGCTTATTTGACAGCTTATAAAAAGCTGTCAAATAAGCTCTAAACAAAAAGTTAAGCTAAAACAGATGGAGTCCCCTAGCTTAATGGACTTATTGCACCAAATTTTAAGCCTTTAAATCATTTTAGCATTCTTATTTTTTGATGGTGAAAAAGGGCTAATGGTTTTTAAAAACTGTGACACTAAAAACCTTGGTGGTTTTTGACTCACAAAGTCAAAAGACCAAGGGCTGTGGCAGCTTGTTTTTACCACACAAAATGTACACTTTTTGAACCCTTAACTCAAATTCACAAGTGCTTATCTAAATAAGCACTTGTGGTTTCTTTAAAAAGTCACCGTGTTCAAAGAGAGTGTATATACTTTTGAAAAACAATTTTCCAACTAAAAATATTTTAAAAACAGCTTTAAACTAGCTCACAGCTTGTGCTTAAATTGACCAAGTGACCATAACCCAAAGATAAACCTTTTTTGACCCGTTTTGAATGCTATCCCAAACACCCCTTTACTTTAACTGTCCCAACCTTGTGGTGCTTAAAAACTGTTTAAACAACTAAACCAGCTAAAACTTTTTATCTACTCACACTAGTTTTCATCTACTTAAGCTACTTTAAAACTAAAACTTATAGCTTATTAATTTAAATAAGCCACTTTCTCACCTAGCTTATTATACTAGCATTGACAGTTTTAACTAAACTAGCATATAGATGAAATGAAAAACATTCTAAACATTTTTAGACATAATTTATAACTAATAAGCACATTAAGCTAAGGAAATAAGCTAAATTAGCTTATTGCTACAGTAAATAAGCAAAGTTTGAAAATTAAGTACCTTTGATCCTTTCCACAAAAAGGATCCCTTGAGACCTAAATAAGCTCTAAACCCTACCCTTGGCTTATAAATAAGCAAAAACTAAGCTGAAAAACCCAATAAGCCTTCCATTATAGCTTATTCATCCAAGCTTCAATCCATACATACACACACCCTTGTTCTGTAAGTCTTCCTTGAAAATTTGGTGAAAATGTTTTACAAGACAGCTTATATGGTAGCTTAAGTGGATGTTTAAAAGATTTTTAAAGCCTCAAACACTTAAGAACAAAAGTAGAGCAAATTTAGCTAAATGTCATTAAAATCAAAGTACGAATACATAAAAAGCTTTTAACTTCAAAAAAAACACTGAGAATTACTTTAAAACTATAATAAGAAAAACTACTTAAGAACTAACTCTTTTGCACAATGGCTTTACAAAGCTATTTATATAGAAAAACGACTAGGGCCTTCCTCTTTTCTCTTCTTGCTGTTGTGCTTGTTTTTAGACACACAAAAGTTGTGTTGTTGTGTGAGGGCAATACCAAGCAAAAAATCGTAGCCCTTGATAGTCCTTGTTTCCAGTCGAAGTGATATAACCCCCAATAAAATGGGTTTTGTGGGGTTTTGGATTAGCCAACAATTGCACATTGTAGCGGGGAAGGTAGTGGAGGAGGGGGAAAATGAATATCCATGGGGGAATTGGGTTTACAGGGTAAAAGGGGGGTGGAGAAACCCGTGAGTTTTGTACTTTGTTTTGGCGGGAAAAAGAGTTATAGAGGTTGGGGGTGACAGGGTGAATGGTTTTGTGGAAATGGCAAAAATTGGATCCTTCAAATGGATATCTTGATTGCATCAAAAGTCCTTGTTGTTAAAACCTTTTGGGGACTTGGCAATTTCAGTCCCCAAAGGTTATTTGACTAATTACACCACACGTCCTTGGTGGATACAACTCTTTGGACTTGGCAGAACAAGTCCTTGGAGTGTATCTTTGCAAAAATGGCAGATTGCACCCTTGTCTTCTTTTCTCCTCTTTTCTTCTTTAAATCTAAGTTTAGGGATTTACAATTTCAGTCCCTAAACTTATATTTCTTTGACTTTTGGCCTTTTAACTTCGGTTGACTTGGTTGACTTGACTTGACCAGTTGACTTTTTCTCTGTTGACTTTTGACTTGATTGACTTTTTCGGCTTCGATTTGGCTTTGTCTTCACAGTCTTTTCCATTCCCGAGTCCGGTTTGTCGTTTGGCTTTGTTTTTCGTCCCTTTCTTAGTATCCGTTCCTGCACAATACCAATTAGCAAAACAAGCATATATTTGGCATTTTAAAGATTCGTTTTGGTTATTTTAGCTCGTTTTTAAAGGTAAAAGGTATGTGTAATTAAGCACATAACCAAAATCCACCCAAACTAAGGTTTTGGCCGTGTCCTCACGCAATGCTATGAAGTAAGCATTTACAAACTAAAATCTCACTCTCCCCTCGACTAATAACTTGAAAAGTACCAAGTGTTTTTCTTCAAGGGAAACTATAGGATCAAGAAGCTTCGACAAGTCCCGTTTTCACCATTTTTATTCATACACTAACTATCCCTAATATTTTTGGATTTTCTTTTTCTTTTCTCGACTTCCTGTTTGACTTCCTTTATTATAACAACATTGGGATCATAGAGTGAGAAACGCCCATAGAATAATCTACGGATGTCCTGCGATATATTCATCGTCCGCCGATTTTTCACTAGTTCCTAACCAACAATTAAACAAGATCGATTTGTCAATATAAGTCTAAATGCTGAGCACTCAATACATACATATGACATGTGAACGTTTAAAACTCCCAACATGAATATATATGATTTAAATTGTGTACTCATTTCACTTCAACCATAATCACTTATTTTCATAGTCGTAATTCAGATAAACAGACTCAAAATCAACACTTGTTAGGACCTGTGAACTTGATTTTAAAGAACGAGATTTAAACTGTAGAACTTTTGCAACATCTTTTCATTATAATCATAAGTTTCTTAAGCAAAGGAAAGCGTTGCTTAGTTTGTAACACCTACCTAGGCCTCGCTCCCTATATGAATATCACAACCAACGACCGATGTTCCTTAGTTTGAAAACCCACCCCTTGCTAGCGTAGTGGGAAATCACAACAACAAACCTTCTTCCTATAGGGCTAAGAAAGGTGTCTTAGATTGAACTCTCACCTAGACCACGAGCTTCCTGGTGATATATTCACAACACAACAAATCCTTAGAAGAAAAAGATGCTGTAGTTGAACCCCCACCTCAGTGTTAACGGAGTGGGATATCACTACACATTCTTTTACTTGCTCCATATAATCAAAGTATGCTTCATTGCATAATTTCAATATTCATTCGTTTTTTTGCATTCTTTGCACTTCATAATCATGCTTCTTTGGGCATTTTAACTTTCGAATTATTAAGAAAAATTCTCGCTTAGAAAGAATTAAGTTACAAATTTAACAAGCTTTCAAAAAACATCGATTAGACTTAGTTGAACTGAATTGAGTGACGTATGATTTAGGTGGATTAGTAAGCTAATGGGAGAAAAACCCCACAATTACTCCAATATAAGTTTTTGAAGAATCTTGCTCAACACAAAACTTATATTTAACATCTACACTTCTTGTCTTCCCCTTTTTAAAATTCGAAAGCAATCGAATTCGAGAAAGCTTAGACCTACAAGTGGTAAAGTTGGGGAACTACTAGGGCTCAACACGCCCGATCGAGTCAAAAATTATTCTCATTCTACCCATTAGGAAAGTCAAAACTGTGACAAAACACTTATTTTATTTTTGAAAATTTTTCAATTTTTTCAATTTTTTTGGTATTTTTGCAAAAATTTGGTGGTAAAACGGGAATAACGTGATAACATCGATTGTAGGCAAAAATCAAATCGAAATTCCCCCCCCCTTACTAGAACTAAACCATCGTCCTCGATGTTTCAAAGGGGTACATACGTAAATCAAGGGCCAGTTTATGAAGTGTGCCAAAAGATAAAACGATAGTGCTAATAGATTTGCGATACTGATTCCAAAAGAATCTGAATGTGGAAACTCTGTGGATACTGCAAGCACGAGAGTCTCATAATCCTGTGAATCTTGACATACAATACAAAGCACACAAAACATGGACAAAACACGGGTGATGGAAAATGAAAGCCTCTCACACAAAAACACTTATTTATTTACTACTACTGATAACATGGGTGCCTCCCAACGAACTCTTGTTTAGGTCGCTACCTTGAGAAAGCTAATAATTACCCGTCCCCAACCCGAATTTATTGAGTACCACGGGGAACTTCTGGAGTCTGGACAACCCTGTTGGTAATGTCCCCTCCAAAGTAGTGTTTTTATATACGATGACCATTTCTCTTTAAAAGTTGCCCCGAGTTTTTGAGATAACTCGATCTGTGCCTATAAGGAAAAACTTTTGACAAAGGGTGAATGGTCCGGACCAACGGGATTTCAATTTGCCCAGAAAATCTCTTATTCCTAGGAGCTGAAAAGGAGAACAGATTGAACGATCACCAACGATTAAAAACGCGGTTTTTGATCTTAGCATCGTGTAAGTCCTCTGGGTTTTTCATCTTTATATAGATCTAAAAGTGTTTCGTAGGCTTGATCACCGAAGTACATTTAGTTCATTCAGTTAGAACTTTCCTGTGATCACCCGCAGATTAACATCAAAATTTGTAGCTTGAGGGCCCGTGTAGGCCCTTGCGCTCTAAACTCGATCCGGTAGATGACATGCCTTCCTCGTACACTAACTTATATGAGTACAACCCGATGGGTTTATGTAAGCTTGTCGGAAAGGGCCCATAAAGCTTCTCTAGTTTGTCTCGACCAGGAGGCTAAAGATTTTTCTCCCACGGTTCTCTCAGAGAATACGCTTTAAACCAGATTTGATCCCTTCGACTTGCCCACTTGTTTGTGGGTGATACGCGGTGGAAGACGATAAGAACTCCCGATTTAAGCATGACCTTTGAAAATTGGTCATGTCAAAATAGTACCGCGATCACTTATTATAAGCTCGGGTTGCACCAAATCGAGAAAAGAGAGTTTTTAAAAATTTGCAAACAACTTCGGGCATCATTGTGGGGGAGCGCTTTTGCTTTTCAACCCATTTGGACAAGTATCAACAGCCACAGAGTATTTACTTCCTCTTGAAGACGGGGACAAAAAAAAAATGAAAACGGCCCCATTAAATCAATGCCGACCAGATGTCAAAGATTTTTCGCAAACTTGGATGAGTTTTGGTGGGCATCTCATCACGTTTGCGTAATTTTCCTTGCGTTGACAAAGTCACACGGGTGACAAAGTCATGGGAAACCTTGTAGATTGTGGCCAATAGAATCCGAATCGAAGAATTTTCTGCTGTGTAATTGGCACCATATGTCCCCCAGTAGGTCTCACTTTGGCAAGATTTGAGAATGTCTAAAGCTTCTTGCCCAGAAAACACAACGTCTTATCACTTGATCAGCACAGATCTTAAAACAGGAGGGATCATCCCATGAAATAATGCATGACATCCTTGAAAATTTATTTTTTGTTGGGATGTCCATCCTTGATAACGAATTTCCCCGCATGGTATTTTTGCAAAATCGGTAATTACCATGGGGAACTTTGATCCTTGAAGATCAATAGAACCAAGAGTTTCGAGAGGAAATGCTTCAATTGAATTTCTTTGTTATTTTCTCGAGTTTGTCCTTGATGGCGGATTTTCAAGTTGGACAGAATGATCCGGGACGGCGAGATCGCACTCCTTTTTATGTCTCGAATTTCAATTCAAATTCTTGGAGCAATAGGATCCACCGCATGAGTATTGCCTTAGCATCCTTCCTTGGCAAAGAGAAAAACTTGATGGCAGAATGGTTCAGTATTACACGCTAATGCTTTTGGACATAACAAGATATGACCGAAATTTCTCAAAGGCATACACTACAGCAAGTAATTCCCTTTTCTTAGTAGTGTAGTGAGTTTGAGCCTCGGTTCATGAGTCCTTGCTAGCATAGGTGTATAGCGTTGAAAAAGCATGTTTTTTCTTGCCGCGATGACCTGCCCCCAATTGCGAAGGTCGCTAGCATCGCACATCATGATCAAAGGTGCAATTCCCAGTCGGGAGCAATTTAGGATCCTAAGTCTCAGACAATTTCTTTTTAGAGTATTAAAGGAAACGATCACTCTTCAGAGAAAGAAAATGGAGACTCCTTTCAAGCAAAATGATCATAGGAACAAGCAAAATTTTTTGAGAAGTCTGAATTAATCGTCCGGTAAAAACCGGCGTGCCAAGAAACTAACTACGGACACCTTAGACCAAGCTAGTCGTATGATGTGAGTTTAGCTATTACTTCGACTTTAGCTCTATCACCTCAATTCCCGACTTGGAAATTTTATGTCCGGAACAATGCCTACCTTACCATAAAAATGGCTCTTCTCCCATTTTAAAGACAAATTGGTGTCTTCACACCGCTTCACAACAATCTTTTCTCAATGGATTAGGCACGTAAAGAAAGAGTCCCCAAAGACCCAAAAGTCATCCAATAAATACATCCATCGTTTTTCAATCATATCGTGGAAGATTGCATACATACATCTTTGGGAATGTCCAGGAGCATTGGCATAGCCAAAAGGCATGCTACGATAGGCAAAATTGCCGTATGGGCCATGTGAATGTTGTCTTTTCTTGATCTTTTGGGTCAATTGGGGATCTGAAAATACACGAAAAGCCATCGAGGAAACTTAGTATTCGTTTTCCCTAGCTATCTTTCGAGCATTTGTCCATGAAAGGTAATGAGGTAGTGATCTTTTCCGGTGCTTCAGTTAAGTTTTCTGTAATCAATACATACTCGCCCATCCCGTGACTCAATCGAGTAGGAATTAGTTCATTTCTCATCATTTGTGATGACGGTCATACCTCCTTTCTTAGGTACACAGTGTACCGGGCTCACCCAAGGGCTATCAGAGATGGGTAAATCAATCCAGCATCAAGGAGTTTTTCCACCTCCTTCTTGATAACGTCGTGGATTTTTGGGTTTACCCTTCTCTGACTTTGCACAGATGGTTCATAGTCTCTCCATTAGAATTTTGTGAGTACAAAATTCGGCGTAACACCCTTTATAATCGTAGAGTTTCCAACGATGGCTCGCTGTGGATTTTGAGAACCTTGAGAAGAGCTGCCTTTTCCTCATCTTTTAAGTCTTTAGCAATTATAACAGGCAACTTGTCGTCACCTTCTAAAAATGCGTATTCAAGATGGGGTGGCAGTTCCTTGAGTTTAACCTCGGAGGTTCATCAACGGAAGATTCAACAGTTTTAGCTGTCACAGAGTTAAGCTCTTTCCTAACTCCAAGCATATATGATTCATGTTTGGAGGTGGGGTGGTGGTTCACTGTTACAAAATTGCTTCTAGCAGCAGGATTCCCCCTCAGGATCCGATAAGTTGGATCAAACTTCAGAAGAAGTAGGATCATCTTCTAGAGCAAGAAAACGAATCTTCTGCTTTCTTCCAAAGAGAAAATCACTGTCCCCGAAGATGAGATTTGGGAGAAGCATAAAGCAATAGGCTCAAAATATGAGTGGAATGCCACTTCGCGAACATTGTTTGAAAATCCTAGGACCCTCTGAGACTACTCATGCACAACAAAGCCATATCAATGACGTCGATTTTGTTTACGTCATATGGTATGTACAGCTTGTATTTTGAAGTTTATTCCAATTGAATGAGATGTGCTTTCCTTGCCAACACGAAGGGTAATCCACCTTCATAAAACATCTATCAAAGCATGACTATGTTTTTCAAGAAAACATCGCCCGAGAATAAAGGAACTTTGGTCAGGATTCAAAATCAAACAACTACTAAGTCTTCTGAAATTGGAACTTTCCCACATTAGACGGAGTCTTTAGCAATACCGATTGGTTTAGTGATTGAACTGATCTTCTAGCTCTAGCGTCATGCATGTTGGGGTTAGTTTCGGGAAGATGCGAAATCTTTCAGACGGAATACGCATGAGACAATGCCGCAACCAAGCCGTCCAATGCGTTGCATGTAGTAATCTTCTCCGGTAAATATCCACATGAATCTAGAAATCGGCCAGGGTCTCCAAGTTTCTTTGGTAACTTGTTGAGGATGACCGCTGAACAGTTCTCATTCAAAGGAGTTCTTGCCAATTCGCTCAATTTTTCTTTATTTCCAATTAAGGTTTTTAAAGTTGAAGCAAATTTAGGCATGAGCATCACGTGCATTCGGTAAAAGCTAATCTCGAAACTTAAATCTCTAAAGATTTCATAAAATTTCTCGTTTTGGTCGTTAGCTTTTTCCTTGCGCTTTTCATCATTTCTTCTTGATGGAAATGGAATTGATGCTTTAGGGATTGGAGCAACAACAGGAGCAACATTGGGCTCAGGATTTGGATTACAGTCTGATTTGAACAACAGGAGGTTGGATCTTCCTTCGAGCTTCCGTTATAGCAGGAGGGCAATCGTGTCCTTTGTAACCTCGCAACATGATTAATTGCCTTTGGTCCTTGATGGTAACAACCACTTCGGGTAGTGATACCTTTAAATCTTCTTTGAGGTTGGTAACAGTGTTACCAGGAAGAGTTCCAGAACCGGAAGTAGAAGCTGTATTAGCAGTAACAAATTTTGAAAGCATGTCGTCAAATTTGCCCATTTGGGAATTGCAGGTTTTACTCTTGTTTTGGCATGTTCTCAACACTCGCAACTTGGCAACATTGGCTGTGACATACTCTTTCAATCTGTTTTTTGACGTACACACCGTGTGTCTGAGGAGCAGGTCCTTGATGAGCTACTGGTTGATTGACCGGAGGTCGATAAATCTGACCTTGGTTGAAATTGTTTCCTCTGTTTTGATTGAAGTTATTTCCTCGATTGAAATTTAGTTGACTATTTTGCATGAGGATCGAACGGAGGAAAACCAGGAGTCGAATTGATTGAAACCAATCGAGGTCGATAACCAGAATTTCTTGGTTGAAATGGGCCGCAATCGGCCTGGAACACAACTCCCCTTGATATTGTCATGGTAAATGTTGCTGTTAGTGGCTGGACAGTTTTGATAAGAATGACCTCCCCCACAAGTTACACAACTTTGTTCAACCGCTTTTACGGGGGCGGAAGTTGGGGTTTGGTTCTTTCTATCAAGAATTAATGCCCGAACCATGTCTTTGAGTTCAGCAACATCAGATGAGACTGCTTGGGTGGAAGAGCTTGTACTCATTTTAGCTACAACAGCTTTGTTTCTTGATTGACGTACCTTAGACTTGCTCTCGATGATTTTTAAACATTCTCGAGGCATTTTGTCTAAGAAGTTACCACCAGCAGCAGAGTTCAATGAATCTTGAATCATTTGGAGTTTAAGGCATTATAGAATGTATCGAGTTGATGCAATTCTGAAAACCCATGATGAGGGCATCCTCCTTAAAAGATCATTGAAACGATCCCAAGCCTCATAAAACGTCTCATCAAATTTTTGCTGAAATCTCAGATTTCATTCGAGGATTGTCGTTTTAGCGGAGGGAAGAATTTGTAATAAATTTCGAAACAAGATCATCCATGTAACAATCGAACCGAAAGGTTCTTTTTCTAGCCATATCCGGGCTGCCCATCGAGATAAAACTGGAAAAGGCATTAGTTAACCGAACGTAATTTGGTACGTTTCGGAATCTTCTACATCGTAGAAGTGATCTTGTTGAAATAACGGATGTGACATGTTGGGTCTTCTTGTATCATTTCAAAAAATGCTTGTTTGGACATATTTCAGAAGACCATGCTTGATCTCAAAGTTATTTGCGTGATTTCCGGAATAACTATCCGCAATTCCTCGTAACCCTCGTAGTGCTTCGAGCAATTGCGCCATAGTACGATTATCAGCCATCGTAACTATGGGAGGATTATCAGGTTTCTCAAGATTGGATGATTCAACAGAAGGCTGACGGACAGGAGGTTCTGGAACTGAAATACGGGCTTGAGACGAGTGCGCATGCACAAAATAGAAATATAAAAAGAAAATTTACACTAATTTTTTTTTTGGTTTTTCAATGATTTATTCACAATGATTTTACCGGACAATGAGATAAGACAACTTAAACCAAATAATCTACTTACTTCACGGTAGCTCTCAAAAGAATAAAGCACAGTGAGTCGGAGAGTAGGATAGCGAGAAGCTTATTTCTCCTTTCGGTCTGTAGTTCCTAGAACAACCCTCACTTATAGAACCACACTTTATAGTTTTGTTTAAGAAAAACCTTGTCAAGGTGAGCCGTAACGTCGTAATAGACACCAAAAGACAAGTTTTTAAATCTTTTGTTCGAGTTGGGAACCAACAAGTTCACCGGAAGTTATTATGATAATACCTCAGTTGAGAATATTATATTTTGGTATTTTACCAATTTGTGAATTTTATTTTCTTTTTTTATTGACAATGTTTTTATGTTTTTGGTTTTTCTATGGTTTTTTTATCTGATAATTATACTAAAAGAAATGAAAAATATTTTTGTACTTTTTATATTTTTAAAATAAAAGAAAATATTCACAGTTTCAAACACAAATGCCAAACGTAACGATAATCGGCTTCACAGCCTCCCCGGCAGCGGCGCCAAAAATTGATTGTAGAAATTTACACTGTATATATATATATATAATATATAATAAAATATAAAATATATAAAAAGTCTAAAATCAACAAGAGCTATGATACGAGAAGTAGTATAGAATGTTCCCCAAGGGTCGTATTATCCACAACAGAGGCTGGACTGGACAATCGGATACAATCGAAGATGTTTTGAGTTTGAAGGAAGGAATTGATTTGAGGAAGTTGCCAAAGTCAAATTATATAACAAACAAACCAAAAACGATTTAAGACAAACCTCGAATCACTAAAATAAACTGAAAACGGACGCTCGAATCACCGAACAAAAGGGGAAAAAACCTAAATTCTTTAAAATAACCCTACGTAAATTTTTCACTTCTAGAACTACACTACGGGACAAATAACGAAGCTGTAAAAGACTAGACCGAAAACGGAGTTCGTTTGACCCAAAAACGAGTCAAAACAAAATCCCGTACCCGGACCCGTTCTTTAAAAAAGTAAAAAGTTGTAAAAATGACCCTAAGCGCAAAATTTTAAATTTCCATACAAACACATGATGATAAAAGAAATTTTCTAAAAAAGCAAAATATTTTTTTGATAATTTTTGTATTTTTTATGAATTAAATAAACTTTTAACTAAATTAAATTATAAAAAATATTAAACTATTTCGAAAAATTCTGAAAATTTTTCTAAAAATACTTTACACCTTGACAGTCCTACGAAAAATAAAAAACACAAAACAGCTTAGTAATAAGCCCGAAAATAAGCTATACAGCTTATATAAGCTTATAGGCCAAAATGACTATAAGAGTCAATGCCCTTGAGTCTTTAAAGAAAAAGACCCAATGGCGCAGTGGTAGAGTGTGTGATGTAAAAAGGGGATGTAAACCTTGGTCCCGTTCGAGTCTTGCTCACACCGGGCCGAAAAGTGTCCTTTCCCCCTCTTATTTTTTTTTTTGAAAACTCACAAGAAGCAAAGTTGTTAAGCTCGTGGTCTAAACAACTTGTCCTTCTAAACTTTTTGAGATAAGCCTAACTAAATGAAAAATTAGCTTAAAGTTGGCAGAAATGCTTAAAGTGACTTATAGCTAAAATGGCTTAAGTCATTTTGGGCTTGGGGGCGAAATAAGCTGAGACAAGGGCTAACATAAGATAAAGTGAGCTAAACTAATCTAAATAAGCTTAAAAAAGACTAAATGCTTAAACCTAATAAGCTGTTGAAACAGCTTATGATGACAGAAACAAAAAAAAACTTAAAAAGGCTAAAAAGCTTAAAGTTATTGGACAAATAAGCTTGGAAAAAGGCTAAACAAACTTAACAACTAACTAACTAATCTAAATAAGCTGTTAGAACACAAAGGAGCTTATTACATAAGCTAAATAAGCAAAAATGGAAATTAAGCAATCCCTATACCTAAATCATGCAAAAACAGTCAAAAGCTAAGTTTGGGCTTAAAAATAAGCCATCAAACAAGCTTCTTAAAAGCTGAAACTTAGAGAGCTTATACAAGGGGTTATAAGCTCTCTAAATAAGCCAAGAAGCTTGGGCTTTAGAAGACAAAAAGCTAAGAAGGAGGGACTTAAAGTCTCCCCTTTGCACCAGGGGAGCCTTAAGGTTAGCCTCAAGGGCTTATTTGACAGCTTATAAAAAGCTGTCAAATAAGCTCTAAACAAAAAGTTAAGCTAAAACAGATGGAGTCCCCTAGCTTATGGACTTATGCACCAAATTTTAGCCTTTAGAATTCATTTTAGCTTGCTTATTTTTGATGGTGAAAAAGGGCTAATGGTTTTAAAAACTGTGACACTAAAAACCTTGGTGGTTTTTGACTCACAAAGTCAAAAGACCAAGGGCTGTGGCAGCTTGTTTTTACCACACAAAATGTACACTTTTTGAACCCTTAACTCAAATTCACAAGTGCTTATCTAAATAAGCACTTGTGGTGTCTTTAAAAGTCTCACAGTTTCAAAGAGAGTGTATATACTTTTGAAAAACAATTTTCCAACTAAAAATGTTTTAAAAACAGCTTTAAAGTAGCTTAAAACTTGTGCTTAAACTGACTAAATGACCATAACCCCAAAGATAAACCTTTTTGACCCGTTTTGAATGCTATCCCAAACACCCCTTTACTTTAACTGGCACCAGACCTTTGTGTACTTAAAAACTGTTTAAACAACTAAACCAGCTAAAACTTTTTATCTACTCACACTAGTTTTCATCTACTTAAGCTACTTTAAAACTAAAACTTATAGCTTATTAATTGAAATAAGCCACTTTCTCACCTAGCTTATTATACTAGCATTGACAGTTTTAACTAAACTAGCATATAGATGAAATGAAAAACATTCTAAACATTTTTAGACATAATTTTATAACAATAAGTGCCCATTAACTAAGGAAAAAGCTAAATTAGGCTTATTAGCACAGTAAATAAGCAAAGTTTGAAAATTAAGTACCTTTGATCCTTTCCACAAAAAGGATCCCTTGAGACCTAAATAAGCTCTAAACCCTACCCTTGGCTTATAAATAAGCCAAAACTAAGCTGAAAAACCCAATAAGCCTTCCATTATAGCTTATTCATCCAAGCTTCAATCCAACAGTATCTCACCCTTTTCTTGTAAGTCTTCCTTGAAAATTTGGTGAAAATGTTTTACAAGACAGCTTATATGGTAGCTTAAGTGGAGGTTTAAAAGATTTTTAAAGCCTTAAACACTTAAGAACAAAAGTAGAGCAAATTTAGCTAAATTTCATTAAAATCAAAGTACGAATACATAAAAAGCTTTTAACTTCAAACAAACAAAACTTAACAACTACTCTAGCATCGTTGGTGGGGAGCGCCTTGGCTTCAACCCATTTGGAAAGATAATCGACGGCTACTAGAATATATTTGTTTCCTCTAGACGACGGAAAAGGTCCCATAAAATCGATACCCCAAACATCGAAAATTTCACAAACTTGGATTGCATTTTGAGGCATCTCATCTCGATGTGAAATCTTGCCTTGTCTTTGACATGCATCACAAGATTTGATCAATTCGTAAGCATCCTTATAAATTGTAGGCCAAAAGAAACCGGCATCAAATACTTTCCGAGCGGTGATATTAGCACTATGATGGCCCCCGGTGGGTCCTTCATGACAAGCCTTGAGAATTTCAAGAGCTTCTTGGCCAAATACACATCTACGGATGATTTGATCTGCACATGTTCGAAAGAGATAGGGATCATCCCAAAAGTAATGCTTTACATCCTTGAAAAACTTTCTCTTTTGTTGGGTTGACATTCCTTTGATAAGAAAATTCCCCGCGTGGTAATTTGCTATATCGGCAAACCACGGGGTACTTTGATTATCATGAGAAGTCACCGTGTTCAATGTTTCAAGAGGAAAGGTTTCATTAATCTCCTTAGGATCAAAAACATTCTCATACGGGTTTTCAAGACGAGAGAGGTGATCGGCTGCATAGTTTTCAGCTCCCTTGGTATCAATTACTGAAAAATCGAATTCTTGGAGAAGTAAGACCCATCTAAGCAATCTTGCTTTGGCGTCTTTCTTGTTGAAGAGGTATTTCAATGCGGAGTGGTCCGTGTAAACAACACTCTTGTTCATGATTAGATATGATCGAAACTTCTCAAAAGCGTAAACTACCGCAAGCATCTCTTTTTCCGTTGTTGTGTAGTTTGATTCTGCTTCGGTCATTGTCTTACTTGCATAATGAATTGGTCGGAAATGCTTCTCAATTCTTTGCCCTAGAACCGCCCCTATTGCATAATCACTTGCATCACACATGATTTCAAAAGGTTGGTCCCAATTCGGAGCAATGAGAATTGGAGCTTCGGTTAACTTCTTTTTCAATGTTTGAAAGGCTAGAATGCAATCTTCCGAGAAAATAAAAGGAGTGTTCTTCTCTAAGAGATGGGTCATGGGTCGAGAGATTTTTGAAAAGTCTTTGATGAATCTGCGGTAAAAACCAGCATGCCCGAGAAAACTTTGAATTCCCTTAACGGTGGTTGGGTGAGGTAGCTTAGAAATCACATCGATCTTAGCTTTGTCGACTTCAATTCCTTTCTTCGAGATCTTATGTCCGAGTACGATACCTTCTTTCACCATGAAATGGCTTTTTTCCCAATTTAGAGCTAAGTTGGTGTCTTCACACCGTTTAAGCATTTTTTCTAGATTGGTGAGGCACGTAGAAAAAGAATCTCCAAAAACCGAGAAATCATCCATGAAGACTTCCATTGTCTTTTCAATCATGTCATGGAAGATTGCCATCATACACCTTTGAAACGTGCCTGGCGCATTGCATAAACCAAAAGGCATGCGGCGATAAGCAAACGTTCCGTATGGGCAAGTGAATGTGGTCTTCTCTTGGTCATTTGGATCAATTGGAATATGGAAATAACCCGAGAAACCGTCGAGGAAACAATAGTACTCATTTCCTGCGAGTCTCTCAAGCATTTGATCCATGAACGGTAAAGGGAAATGGTCTTTTCTTGTAGCTTCGTTCAACTTACGATAATCTATGCATACTCTCCATCCTGTTACAAGTCTTGTCGGTACTAATTCGTTATCATCATTGGTACTTCGGTCATTCCCTCCTTTCTTTCGGTACACTGTGTATGGGCTCACCCAAGGACTATCGAGATTGGGTAGATCAATCCAGCGTCGAGAAGTTTTTCAACCTCTTTTTTAATGACATCATGAATTTTTGGATTAACCCTTCTCTGATGTTGGACCGCTGGTTCATAGTCATCTTCCATTAGAATTTTATGAGAACAAAATTCCGGGTTTATACCCTTAATGTCAGAGAGCTTCCAAGCAATTGCTTGCTTTCAGGATTTAAGAACCTTTATGAGAGCGGTCTTTTCATCATCGCTCAAATCTTTGGCAATTATAACAGGCCAAACTTGTTGTTATCTGCTAAAAAAGGCGGTATTCGAGATGAGGTGGTAAGTTCTTAAGTTCAACCTCGGGAGGTTCATTCTTTGGTTCATAAGAAACAACATATTTGATTGAAGACTTCTTTGGTTCAACTATTTTAAGGTCTCTTCGAATTTCTAGTAAATAATTCCTTGGTTTGGTTGACGGTTTATGGATCACTATTGAGAAGATTGCTTCGAGAATGAGAATGTTCACCCTCGGGATCCATAGTACAATAGCATTAACTTTCTGGTGAAGTTTGCTCTCACCTGTTGCTATAAAAAGCTCGGCTTCTTCATAAAAGTAGAAAATCACTTCCTCGAAAAGGAAAAAAAGAGTAAGTATCGGAGATGAAGTGGAAACAATTGGATCGTAGTACGGAGAAGGATTGTTGTAAGCAATGGAATCGGAAAATCCAAGAACTTCTTGTGAATAAATTTCACAAGCGACATCGATTAGATCAACTTTCTTCAACGATTCGAGATTGTTGTATGAAATGGAAGGCGCATCACCACATTTAAGGGTTAAAGATTGATCATCATTCCTAAGAGTAATCTCTCCTTCGTATACATCGATTAAAGCATGAGCTGTCCTGAGAAAAGGTCTTCCGAGTATCAACGGTACTCGAGGATCGGCTATGAAATCAAGAACAACAAAGTCGGCGGGAAAGTAAAACTTCCCTACTTTGACAAAAACATTTTCGGCTACACCGGTTGGTTTGGAAATCGTTCGGTCGGCTAACTCTAAAACCATTTTTGTATCATTAGCCGGGAGTCCAAGCTTTTCAACTTGGAAAGAGGCATGGAATTTATGCTAGCACCTATATCGGCTGGGCTAAGCTATTATCGAATACGAAAAAATACTTGATTATAAATCGACCGGGGTCACCTAGCTTTTTCGGAAGCTTTTTAAGGACAACCGCACTACAATTTTCATTCAAAGGTGTCTTGGTTAACTCGATTAACTTGTCTTTGTTATTAAGCATCTTTTTGAACATTGGGGCAAACTTTGGCATATGAATGAGAGCATCCGCGAAACTTAGCTCAAAGTGAAGATTACGGAAAATTTCCATAAACTTTGAAGCTAGGATATCATCCTTTTCACGAATTTTTTCTTTTGCAAGTCTTGAAGGGTAAGGCAAATTAGGTTTGGCTTTGTTAGCAACGAAAGAAGGCTCTTCGATTGGTTCTTTGTCTTTGGTTTGTTCTTGGACCAATTGAGGAGGTTGGATGTCTTCGGTGCTCGGTAGCTCCGTATCCTTTGTCACCTCACTTTCCTTTTCCACCACCAGCGGTGGAATCGGAGGTCCCATCGTTGTAAACCACTACTTAGAGTTCGTAATTGCCTTGGCTTCGTTCTAGGGTTTGGAATGGTATTGCTTTGGTAAGAACTGAACTTGAAAGTGTGGTTGTGTGATAGTTTGCATGAAACTGAGCATCATCTTCTGAAAATCATCTTGCTTCTTTTGAGAATCATTGTAAACTCTTTGAAAATCTTTTGGTTTCTTTGAGAAATTATCTAACTTCATTTGCAAGTTATTCATGTTCGCATCATTCGTTTGCCTTGACGTAGTTTTCAAAATCTGTTTTCGAAACACCTTGAATTTGGGGCATAGAAGCTTGAAATGGTGGAATTTGGTAAACCGGTGGTTGATTGGTTGGTGGTTGATAAACTTGATTTTGATTGTTTTGACGGTTTTGATTAAAGTTGGTTCCACGGTTTTGATTGAAATTGGAATTGGTTCCTTGGTAACGGTTTTGGTTGTTTTGAACATTCGGTTGATTGAAACCCGGTGGTTTTATTTGACTTGCCAAATTAGATGGTTGGTTTCTTTGGAGAAAATTGCTAACGGCTGCGGTTTGTTTAAATTGTTGGATGTTGTCATGAAAAACGGGAAAATCATTTCCACCTCGAGTTAACGGACAATGGTTAAAATTGTGATTCGATCCACACGTAACACATAATTCCTCAACCGCTTTGATGGGTGCGGGAGTAGTAACAACTAAAGCTTTCATTTCATTCATCATTTGTTTCATCTTACTAGTCATCTTATCCTCGAGAGAAGCAGCTAATTGTTGAATATCGAAAGAATTATTAGAAGGTGAAGAATTAGAAAGAGGAGTATCCGTACTCACTCTTGAATCATTAGCACGACTTCTTGAGTAACAAACATTTGACTTGCTTTCAATAATTGCTAATCCTTCTTGAGGCATCTTGTCTAAAAAATTGCCACCCGCGGCGAAATCTAAGGCATCTTGGTCATTGGTATTCAAGGAATTGTAAAACGTATCAAGTTGATGTAATTCTGAGAAACCATGATGAGGACATTGACGAAGAAGTCCTTTAAAACGTTCCCATGCTTCATTGAATGTTTTGTTTGGTTTTTGGAAAAAAGTAGTGATCTCATTCCGATAGTAAGTGGTTTTTGAAGGTGGGAAGAATTGATTTATGAATTTTGCAACAAGGTCGTCCCATGTGAGAATTGATCTAGGAGGTTCCTTATCTAACCAATCTCGAGCTTCACCGTCTAGAGAAAAAGGAAAAAGCAAAAGCTTGATCGAAGTGTTCGGAACTTCGGGTGTCTAAACGTTGAAGTGACCTTGTTGAAAAATCGAAGGTGATTATGAGGATCTTATCTACCCGTAAACTTATTGCTTTGCACAAGATTGATTAAAGGTTGTTTAAGCTTGAAATTGTTAGCATTAATCGGTGGAACAACTATTGCATCTTCGTATCCCTCGATGGGAGCTTGTAGCATTTGTAAAATTTTGGATCGCCATCGTTTCACAATTATCGGCCATTGCAACAATGTTTTTGATCGATCAATTGGTTCTTCTGAATCAAAATTTTCAAACGAACAACCGGACGAGTTTGTGGGTTGTTATTGACGACGGTCATTCGAGATTGCGACGAGTGCGCATAAAAAGAAAAACTAACAATTAAAATAAAACAAAACTTTTACACTAATTTTTTGATGTTTGAATATTTATTAACACAACAAAGTTTTAACTGTTACACGGGAAAGAGACTTAAACCAAATAATCAACTGACTTCAGCACGTAGCTCTCAAAAATTGCTTTTCAAGGTGAGATCGTTACTTCGTAGAGACACAAATGGCAAGTGTTAAATCTTAGTGTCGATGTGGAACCTAACAAATTCACAGCGACATGATTATGATAATACATCCGTTTAGAAGAATTAATAGTTTTGGTATTTTTACCAATTGGTACTTTTAATTCTTTATTTAAAAGAGAATTATTTTTTTTAATATTTTAAATATTCTAGTTTTTTTTAGTATCTTACTTAAACTAAAAGAGACAGGGATGGAAAATATTTTTTAAAAACTTTATTTATATTTGTACGTTTTTTTTGGATTTTTGTGAGATTATAAAACAAGAATGAAACTTTGCCGAGGATGCGAGAAAGGATCTTTCAATACGCAAATAAACTAACAACGAAGGATCCTAGAACATCTAGGTCCC
Source organism: Tanacetum coccineum (assembly GCA_026074375.1). NCBI lineage: Eukaryota > Viridiplantae > Streptophyta > Magnoliopsida > Asterales > Asteraceae > Tanacetum > Tanacetum coccineum. Next base: position 18,116 of record BQNB010031618.1, on the reverse strand, counting down.
CGGCAACGGCCTCAAAAACGAGATTGTACAAGGTTTTAAATACACATGATAAAATATATATAATCTAATGATAAACCTAAGACAATTAAAAATTCCCTAAGGAAAAATCACTTTCTCGAATAAATAATATAATACGAATATTTAACCGTATAAATATGATCACAACGATACCCGGTGTCGAATTCCCAAAGCACTAGTGAAATTGAAACCTAAATTACGTTTAAGCTTGGGTTATATTTGAATAAGAAAATAATTGATTTGATGATCTAGATGACCTAATAACTAAAAAGCAACAAGTTAAAATTTGAAAATTACAAGCAATTAAAACAATTAAACAAATACAAAATAAATAAAAACACGACAATTTAAGCAAATAGACTAACATAAAACCCTAAAATTGCAAACTAAGTTTCTAAACACTAAATAGGATAAAAAGAAAATTTAAGACAAAGAAAAAATATTTTTTTGTTATTTTTGAATTTTTTATTCACTAAAAAACTTATTTAATTCTAATTAAATCCTAGAAAATAAAAAAATAGAAAATAAATTGAATTTATATTTTTCCTAGATAAAACAAAGAAAATGAGAATTTTAGAAAAAAGAATTACTATTTTTGGCTTTTTAGATTTAAAGATATGAATTTTCTAAGATTTTAAACTTTATTAAAAACGTTAAAAATATTAAAAACATTAAAAATAAATCCTAGCAATTTTTATTAAAATTACACTAGATAAAGAAAAAAGTGCCAGAAAATTAGAAAATAAAAGAAAGACCTAATTTTTTTTAACTATTTTATTAAACTTGTGAATAAAACTTATTAACAGACTATCCTAATATATTTGATTAAAACTAGTTAAACTAATTAAAAAAAACTAACCTAAGGACTAACGGTGCAAAGCTAAAGGGACTAACAAAGAAAATGAACTAACAGACAAAGGACTAACTAAGAAACTTAAAAATTTCAATTCCTACCCTGAGGGTCCTACCCGTTTTCAAGATAAGCCCATTTAAAGCCTTAAAATAAGGTGAACTAAAAAGTGCTTTTTAGGAAAAACTTAAAAGAGCAAAGTTGGAAAATAAGCTGGCAAGAACAACTTTAACAAAAGCTATATGAGCTTAAAACCACTAATAAGCTCTATAAGAGCTTATCAATAAGCTGACGCCTCAGAAAGGAGGTGTTTGCCTTTGGTTTTTAACTGAAGTTAAGCTATAAACAGCTTATTTTACAGCTCAAAATAAAAAAGGAAAGGAGATTTGGCACAAGCTCATTGTACAACATAATCTACACAATGAGCGAGTCTCCTTCTCATAACACATAAGAGACTGCTGAAGGCTTACCAAACTCTTCATTTCAGCCAACAAAAACGTGACTGATTCAAACCATCAATTCAAGCACCCTGGTCAAAGTACCTGTAAAAAAAAAAAAAATGAAATAAGGAAAAAGGCTTTAAAATCAAATTAACTAAATTGATTCAAAATAAGGCTAATATGAGCTTTTTTGCAAACTTAAAAAAAACAACTTATAAAGCACGAATTGACCTATCATAAAACTTACAATTATAAAGCTAGAAATCAAATTTAAAGAAAGCTAAATTTACTATGAGACTAAAGACATACGCACCTACACTTGAACTCTAATAAGGCGTCCTCCTCTATCGAGCATTATCAAAAGACTTTACTGGCGGGATCACAACAGCACAAATTGATTTTTGTGATTAAAGAGTCTGTTTAATGACTTTCTTTTTTAGTATAAATACTTATTAAACTAAATTATAACTATAGGATACAACCTACCATTGGAACATGAAATTAATGACATCTATAAAAGTCACAAACGATCATCTCATAACACTATATTTAACATATCTAAAACTATATCCTATGTAAGCAGAAATTAAAAAACCTAAAAATCCTTTATTAATCTTAGGTCTCAAATGAAAGCCACAAAAGGTACAGCGCAGGACACTAAGGCATGTTTCTTGGCTGGTGCACTTTCACAAAAAGGTGCTGGCAGCCACATTATGAAGTAAACCAATAGTGTGGCAGTTTACCTAAAATGGTAATCCTGCACTTGGAAGGACACACTCTTTAGAGTGCAACATCAACAACACATGCATAGAAAAATCTAAAGACCCTATTAGTTTAGGATCCAATTTTTCACAAACAAAGAAGTAAAGGTGAATGCGCCTGAGTGCTAGATGATGACTAAAAATAAGCCATAACTTATTAATATTTTTTGAAAAACTAACTCTAAAATCTCTTTTACTACGTAATATAATGAAGACCATAAGCCTATCTCCAAACAAAATGCCCAATTACTTATGACTTTTTAAGGTCAAAAACGTCTTAAACCAAAACACCCCTATTAGTTTTTGATTTGACAGAAATAGAAAGTTTTTTAAAATGAAAAAACTAAATAAGAAAAACTTGTACTGACCAGACATTTAACAGCTAGTAACATTGCTTATATTAAACATAAACTCTGCTACTCAACGTAACTTACAGGCTAGATTCTTAGGATCTCAACTAAGCTAACTATTCTTTTTTTGGTTATGTGTTAAAGCTTTTCATAACACATTATAAAAAACTATGAATCAAGACTAATAGTAAAGCAAAAACAGAGATTGAACACACTATGAATATAAAAAATCTAATTAAAACAACCATAAAGCACTTAATAAGGTTCACATCTTGAGCCGAGATAAGCAAAACAAAGCATAAAAAACAAATAAGAAACTATTTAAAGCATAGAATCAAAGTGCATTAAATGTGAGAAACTTACAAGGCACCTCTAGCTAAACAAAGATGTCCTAATACAGGGCATCTACAAAAGGCTACTTCCCTAGCTACTATAATGTAAGCTAGGTAAAAATCTGGAGAGCTCGATACCAAGGTACTTATCATCCCATTCTCCCTTAGTTTCAAGTCCATATTGCATAGGTAAGATATTAGATTTTAAAGGCTGAGTTTTAGATTTAAAGTAATTACAGTCTAATTGAGGCTCAATCATCAGGCTTTATAGACTGAGAGATTACTATTGAGCTTGTGAGCTTTAGCGTGTAACATCAAATAAGAAAAATGAGAGCTTATGAATTTTAACAAAAGAGCTTTTGAGAGATTAAAAACAACTGAATTTCATTAATAAAAAATAGATTGATTTACGTAACTTAAAAAGGAAAAGTTACAAAAGCTTTTAGAAAGGATAAATTATATGCTTAAAAAGGAATAATTAAGCTAAAACTTTAAATCTAAAATCTCTCTTCCTCTTTGTGTGTGAAGATGAGCTCTACTTATAGCGCTTGAGAGGAACATTTCTAGAGGCAAGCTTACTGTCGCAAGAGCATCTCTAATCATTGCCAGTCCAAGTCAATCAGTCATATAGATCATGGATTTTGAGACCGTTGGATCAATTTGTGGACAACTAGAAGATTGCTAAGGCAGTCATTCATTTGATGTGATAGCTGTGTCTACTTAATGTGAGTGATTTTGAGAGCAAAACCCACACTATCTATGTGCATTCTCTATTGATGACGTGGCTGTACAGCTTGAGTGAGCGCATTAGTGAGGCAAACTGTGATTTTGACTGAAATAAACGCACTTATCCATCTTTGCTTAGTGAGCCTTTGAATAGACCTCCGTTACCCCTTCATTTAAACTTGCCAGCCCTTGAATGAACCATGGTAAATCGTGAACTGCAATATTTTCTTAGTGTTTTCTTGTACTAACTCCGTCCCATCACTGATCCTCTCTCAACCATCAGCGCCACATATTTGGGAATACCTAAACACTTTCTACAATAGTAAAGCCTCAAACGACACACATCTCACACTAGAAGGATAACTAATTGTTATAACGAAAACTCAACTAATGAAGATGAACATCCCAACTTTCCCTGAAGTCTAAGGCACAAGACTAGAACCAGCCTATTCACAGCAGCATGTCTCAATTTGTTCTAACAATCGGTACGACAGGTCTACAATACTATGACTCGTTTCGGATCTGAGGTTGACTAAGCCAACTCTATCTAGTCCTCCTACATTTACTGGTTTCTCCTACCCTATCCATATGCTCTAGCTTGACATATGACTGCCAAAAGCGTCCTCTTGCCCCAAACGACGCACATCTCACACTAGAATGATAACTATTGTTATACGAAAACTCAACTAATAGAAGATGAACATCCCAACTTTCCCTGAAGTGTAGGACGCACGCTCCAAGTATGTCTTCCAAAGTCTAAATAGTACGCTCACTCTGACCGTCGGTCTGAGGGTGATAAGTAGTACTCATGTCTAAACGGGTTCTTAATGCCTCTTGCATTGATTGCCAAAACCTCAACGTGAACAGACTATCACGATCAGATATGATCGAGATCGGCACACCATGCCTGGAAACAATCTTATTCAGATATAGCCTACCTAACCTATCCATCTTATAATCCTCACGCATAGGTAGGAAATGAGCAGACTTAGTTAATCGGTCCATAATGACCTAGATTGTGTCATACCTACTACTAGTCCTTGGTAACTTAGTCACAAAATCCATTGCTATCCCTTCCTCTTTCCATTCGGGAATCTCACATTGCTGCAGCAAGCCAGACGGCCTTTGATGCTCAGCCTTAACCTTCAAACAAGTCAAACACCTGCTAACATAAACAACTATATCCTTCTTCATTCCCAGCCACCAATACCTACCTCTAAGGTCATAATACATCTTATCAGCTCCTGGGTGTATAGAGTACTTTGACTTATAGGCTTCGTCCATTATTAGGGTTCTCACATCACCCTTCAAAGGAACCCATATTTGATCCAGGTAGTACAATGCTCCATTATTTTTGAGTTCAATCATCTCATCTAATCCTCTTTGCAATCCTATAGACTCATCAGACGCCTCCTTCTGAGCCGCCAATATCCTATCCTTGATACTCGACTAAAGTGTCATATTCATAGCTCTAACTCTCTTAGGTTTCACTCTCTCTTTCCTACTTAGTGCATCAGCTACTACGTTTGTCTTACCGAGATGGTAGCGAATTCCGCAGTCATAATCACTAAAAAGCTCTATCCAGCGACGTTGTCGCATGTTCAATTCCTTTTGACTAAAGATATGTTGGAGACTCTTATGATCGATATATATGACACTCTTGGTCCCATATAAATAATGTCTCCAAATTTTAAGGGCAAACACAACCGCACCTAGTTCCAAATCATGGGTGGTGTAATTCTTCTCATGAATTTTCAACTGCCTAGCTGCATAAGCTATCACCTTACCACTTTACATTAACACACAACCTAATCCTAAGCCAGACGCATCACAATACACCACAAAGTCCCTTGGTCCATCGAGGAGAGCTATAACAGGTGCATTACACAACTTATCCTTCAAAGTTTGAAACGTATTCTCCTTCTCCTCACCCCAATCAAAGGTTCTAGTTTTATGAGTCAAGACAGTAAGTGGCTTAGCTATCTTAGAAAAGTTCTCAATGAACCTATGGTAATACCTTGCCAATCCTAAGAACGAATAAACCTCAGACGGAGTTCTAGGGTCTTTCCAATTCTTAACAGCTTCAATCTTACTAGGGTCTATATGATAATTATAAATTAATAAAGTGAGTATTACTAGATAAGACTTGAAGGTAGTGGGTGGGTGCCCATCTTATTATCACACGTCTAAGAAACTGTACTTCTCGCAACCAGAATTCACACTTAGAAAACTTAGCATACAGTTTCTCTTTCTTGAGCAATTCTAAGACTAGCCCTAAGTGTACTTCATGCTCTTCCCGGGTCTTAGAGTAAATCAAAATATCATCAATGAACACTATCACAAACTTGTCTAGATACGGCCTACATACTCAGTTCATTAGGTCAATAAATACCGTTGTTGCGTTAGTCAGACCAAAGGGGCATTACTGGGAACTTGAAATGTCCAAAACGAGTTCTAAACGCAGTCTTTGGAATGTCATCCTCATGCATTCTTAGCTGGTGGTATCTAGACCTAAGATCTATCTTAGAGAAGTATTGTGATCTTTTAAGTTGATCAAACAGGCCGTCTATCCTAGGGGTGGATAACGGTTCTTAATGGTAAACTTGTTCAATTCTCTATAATCAATACACATCCTAAAGGAACCATTGTTTTTCTTCATAAACAATATCGGTGCTCCCCAAAGCGACGAGCTTGGTCGAATGAAACCTTTGTCCTAGAGTTCCCTGAGTTAACCCGATAACTCCTCCATTTCAGAAGGTGCCAATCGATAGGGGGATTTCACGACCGATATTGATCCATGGACTAACTCAATACGAAATTTGATTTCCCGACAAGGGGGTAATCTTGATAGGTCATCGAGAAACACCTCGGGAAAATCTCTCACCACAACAAGTTCTTCTCATTTCTGTTCCTTGGCCTTAGCACTCACTAGATGTCTCACTTTCTCATCCAGTGTTTCTCCTATAACTCTAAGTACTTTTCCATTCGGTAGTGGTATTCTAACTACCTTCTCGTGGCAAATTATCTTAGCCTTATGGTTGGACATCTAATCCATTCCTATGATCATATCAAAACTCCCGCTTCCAAAGGGTATCAAGCTTATATCAAACACGTGACCTTCTATTTCTAGTTTACAACCCTTAATGACCTTATCTATCTCTACTAGCTGCCCGCTAGCTATCTTAATCATGTAACTGAAACTTAAATCACTGGGCTCTAAGTCTAACAAAGGTATAAAGGTAGTGGAAACAAAGCTATAGTCGGCACTAGAGTCAAATAAGGTAGTGGCATAATGATCGTTTAGAGTAAACATACTCGTCACGATGTTTAGGTCCTGGCGAGCCTTCTCTGCTCCCAACATGAATGCCCTACCTCTTGCCTGATTCCCTTGGTTTCCATAACACTGACCCTCATTAACAGCCACGACTTAGTTCTGATGGTTTCCCCCTGGCCTTTAAGCCTGATTCAACCTAGGACATGATGCCTTGATATGATCGGTACTACCACACTCGTAACAGGTCCTAGCAACTGGGTTCCTAGCATTAATTGGGTTCACATTCCTAGGCACCACTCTACAATCCTTAGCAAAATGTCCTGGGTGGTTACAGTTGAAACAAGTGCGACAAGGTGTCTTAGGTGAATGGTGATAGTTATAGGTGGTACACTTGTGGTGTCTGTACCCGGTTACCCTCCATAATAGGGTTTGTCGGTTTGATCAGCAAACATTTTCCAGTCCTAGTCCTTTGTTGATGGACCCATTCCTAAGGGCTTCATCAGTTAATGTACCAGCTATCTGCACAGCCTTTTGGATAGTCTTTGGCTCTGTTGCTGCCACCATTCCTTGAATTTATAGAGTAGGGCCATACACGTACCTTTCAATCCTCTTACCTTTCGGGGTTACTAAGTGAGGAACTAGCCTAGCCAATTCATGAAACCTATCAGTATACACAGCATGGCCAGCCCCAACCATGGTGTGATTCACAACTCAATTTCCAAATTTTGCATTTCATTACACGGTCAAAATTCCTCTCTAGTCAAAGTATTAAAGTCTTCCCAAGATATAACTATAGCGGCCTTACCAACAAATAAACCTGGCATGTACTTTCACTCTTATATGACTATCCCTACACCTACTCATATCCTGAACTGACTTTATCTTCACAATCCAATGGGTATACACTATGGCACCTCCCTTACCATCATACTCTTTCAGGTTACAAGCTAAGAACTCCTTATAGGTACAATCCCTACTAACATCACCCTGGATGTTGTCATTGACGGCATCGCCATTTTGATTCCTACCGTTTCCTTGACCTCTACCTTGGTCGCCTACTTGGGCTACAATAGTGGGAAGTAAATTCTATAACTGCTGTGCAATGATGGTGGAGAAGTCGAGGACTTTGTTAACATCATCATTTACCTCACTACCCTGACCACCTACTTGTCCACCTTGACCATCAATCCTACCATCACCCTGATCACCATAATGACCCCTAGTTCTACCACCACCTTTACCGGCTCGTCCCCCCAATCCCCCTCCTCATGATGCAGCAGCAGGCCGACCAGCACTTCGGGTCATCATCATTGGCGGCATTATCTACACGAGGGAGAACATGGACAACGTTAGGTAGGCGGGGCGGTCAACACATATAGGATAACTTCATATACTACACTACGCCTACTAACGGTCCCTAAGGGTCAACACCATGATTTGTGTGGGACGATAATACTAAATATGTTAGTTGTGAATTATGTTTAAATTTAGTAAGCCATCGTATATTACCCGTATCATTACCTAATGTACTAGTATTGAAGGCTCACACATTTCAAATAAATACTTAACTAATAGCGTAATACTCTTAACCACATAACACGTATAAGTGGAACACACCGCACACATAATTCCTATAATGCAACTGTATGGAAGGTTCCTAGGTTTATGAGTCTTGCCCAGACCAACCCTAGTTCTTTATAACCTTGGCTTTGATTACCATTCTGTCACACCCCGTCATAGGCGGAAACACGGGAATGCAACGTAATGATCAATCATAACACAAGATACAAATTAGAGAAAAACTAAGATGCATAAATTATAAATTTCATGATGACCATCAACCTCAATACAACCTTGAGTGATGTCCCAAATCAAGAACACAACACATAGTCACCAATTATTACAATCTTAAGCCCACACAGGGGTCCATATAATCTTAAGCCTCAATCCTCAAGAAATCAAATCCATAACATACTTCAAAAGCAGGACTTCTCAAACAAGATTCATACGGGATTCTCTAAAGTTTGCTACACACATCTCAACCTTAACGATCATTTTCTTCACCTAAAAATGATACTAAAAACACAACCAATAATTATTGGAGAGCTCGGTAGGTTTGATTCAAAACCCAGTCGATGTGCCAATATCTCAAACAGTTGGACAATTATGCTATATGACAGTGAATATTTGCAGAACAATCACAAACCCATGACATAGCATCCCTGCTAATCATGTACCAAGACCTAGCATCCCCGCTAGTCTTATCACCAGCGAGTACCAACGCTCTTAGGGTCGCAACCCCGAATGACATACCATACCTAAAGCCTACCAGCTGTGTAGGATATTGGAAATCATAACACAATCGAATGACTAGTGGATTAGCCAAGTTCTAGAGAGAGAAAGTGAGAGAGAACTTTTTAGACTAAGAAAATGAACTTGTATTAATGAAATTACTAACCCACCTCTTCCATGGCATGGAAGAGGCTTATATAGTTACAATGAAATAGGCCTAAGGCCTTGGTGAAGGGCTAACACGTTGGGTTTAATACCCGGCCCATTACCGAACATTATACATTAACTACTTAACTATGAGCAACAATAAACGGTAAAATACACGGGGTGACCGAGTCTTTTTCTAATATCTAACAATCTCCCCCTCAGGAGTCCACCTCCAAAAATACAATAATTAAGCTCAGCTATCCATTTCATGTGTTCAGCTCCGTAGTCTTTTGATTATCAGCATTGATTTCTTTGGTAGATACTGTAGTAGTCTTAGAGCGTAGTTCCTTTGACTTGTGTGATTTCTTTTGAGGCATATCTTTGAGATCATCACCACAGGTAAATTCCAAATCATCCTTGAGGTAGTATTGCCTCATGTGAGGTTGTGACCTTTGGGGACCGGCACTGCTCACACTTTTAGGATCATGATAACATACATCAAAGTTGTGAAGCTGTGTATGTAGGTCTTTCAGTTATCAAGATTCTATTGGATAATTAAATTAAGTGGTGAAGCATGAGTTGTGAAATTGACTTTCCTTTTGCCGATCAGCTGTACCCGTCTACACATCAGGATTCCTCTGGCAAAGTGTACGTTAGTGTAAAAACGAAATGTCTTTGTTCACTTTTCGTTAATAAGGATGCAAGAACTATACGTTCCCCTATATTACAGTATAAATACTAACCGTGTGATCAGGTAGATTCCGAATGAATCCCTTAACAGGGTTTTCGCAGCTGCGGCTAGCCGTTCTCAAAACTAGAGCATCATCAAAGTAGACAAAGCACATAGTGAGTGAACCAGTGAATTGAAAACCCACTGATTAATGAAAAATTGATTTAAAAGTCAATCGGGTGTCACTCAAAAAAGAGTTTTTATGACACATCAATGATTTTATATCATAAAATCAAATTTCATCAGAAACACATTTGTTTTGAAAGATATACACAGTCAATGTGCTCGAAAATCAGTTGTTGAGCACATCGAAAGGTTTTTTTAAAGAATACTATTCTACAATTTCACGCTTAGAACAATTTAGATTCAAGTAAAGAATCACTCCATTGTTGCTTTCCATTTGTCACAAGTTTGATCCATATTGGATCTCACATGTCACCTTCCAAGATCTTGTTTGATGTTGGATCAAGAAGGATTTCCATCTTCATTCTGAGTACTTTCGTATCACTCGAATGTTCTGGCAATACCACGAGGATAATGCGTAGGACTCTTAAAATCTTACTTGTAATCACAGTGTGTGATGAGCAAGCAAGTTTGTATTAGTGTCTGATATGTGAGAAATCACATATCCTTATTATATATCCCAAAATGCCCTAAAAGATCAAAAAGTCAAACAAATAAGCTTCGTATTTGTGTAATATAGTTGTTTTGTGAATGTGAATGTATGGAAAAAAGCAAAAATCACAATAAAACTGTTCAAAAGCTACAAACACGGACACGGAACGGATTATGGATTGCACAATGAACCGGAAGTTTTCTAGCAAAAGGGTCATCAAACTTCAACCCTAAAATTTAAATCATAATTCCCAAAAGTCCCAAAAAACCAATAACACCGATAGCCTTTTATTAATAAAGACTAACGGTATCGTTAGCCTTTTTAAAAAACCCGTAAAACCAAGCCCACACACCCTGCCCAATTCCTTTAAAATAAACCCCATAGCCCAAAATGAGCGGATTGGATCTTAATGAAGTATTAGCAACACAACGGTCCAACAAAGTAATAAACAGTAAAAAAAGGGCGATAAAAACCGTTTTTTTACTAATTCATCTATCGTCTTCATATTATACCTGCGTAAAATCAAAGGGTTAATTCCAAATATGAAGAAGTGGCATCAAGATTCGGAGTACTAAGCTAGAGCTGGCAAATTTAGACTAACGTCTTCTATGGTCCAAACAAAACATAGGAAGACCACGCGCTGAGTCAAGGAAACACACAAGGAAATAGAGATTTTTACACTAAAACTCCGTTTGCTAAAAGAAGCCACAAATACTCTGACATATACGGAAGCCAACGCTGGCAACCGTATGTTCGACTTAAAGATGCCAAAGGTAATAGATTAAAGAGCCAATTGATTAGATGATTTGAGTGGACGAGATCAATGGGAGCACTAACTAACTTGAGAGCCTAGAAGCTTCTCTCTCAAGCTATAAATATCAAGCTTCCTCACACACAGCAAGGGGTAGCACGTTAGATAATTTTATTATTTTAGCTTATTAATTTAGCTATGTAATTTTTCCTTTAAAACGTTTTAGCTTTAATGTTTTCTAATGTATATTTCAATTATTCAGTATGTAATCACTCATCTTCAATCAATATAATTTCAAGTTTTTTCTTTCAATATGCATTTAACTCATTCACAAAGCTAACATTCATACAAAACATTGATTAATACGTTGTAACTGATTCATAACCTCCTCAAAAGCTAATCTAAGTTATCTAAGTCTCTAAGCTTAGATATGAATCAAAATGTGTTCCTAAGTTACTCACACATTTAAAAACAATTTAATACCTATGCTATGGATGGATTTGGTTGCTTTGGATGATAAGCTTACTGATAAGTATTAAATACACATATCCATTTATGCTTAAAATAGCCCAAATAAACCCAAAACAGACCAAAAATGGCAAAAATATGCTTGTATTTGTGTTTTGTGTATGTAGGTACGAATATATCAGAAATCACAAGAAAACCATCAAAAACAAGCATGCACGGACACGAGAACGGAAGAGTGAACAAAAGCCGGAAGAAAGGCCAGGAAAAGACAAACCCTTAGTCAAAGTGGTCAAATCATGGTCAACAAAAGTCAACAAGACCCAAAATATTCATTTAAAGCCCCTCTCTTTCAGAAAAGCCCATAAATTGGTCCCTAATGCCTAAATGGGCCTCACCATGATCCATAAGCCAAAACCCATAGCCCTTTCTACGTCTTTTATATAAACACAAGACCTAAACTACCAAGTGCAAAAGTCTTTTATACCTACACCATTTATAAAAAAGGGCCAGTTTTGCAATTTCTAAAACTAGTTTATAACTAGAAAAGGAGGAATCAAAAGAGAGGGACTAAAATTGCAATTATCCCAAAGTTTAAAAATTTGTTACCCGCTTCAGTTATAAAGGCGCGAAGCCTTTTTACTGTTCATTCGTCTCTCTCGTTTCACCAAACAGTCAAAACAAAGGGCAAATTAAAATCAATGGGCAATTAAGATAATTCATGAGCTCTCTAACAAGATTGCAAGGACAGATAAGTCAAATCAAGAGGCAATCATTCCTCACTCAAGCTCTAGGCCACGCGGACATGAAGAAAGCATACAAGAGGCGTGGGTTTTGCACTAAACTCACTTACATAAGTAGCATAAGCTGTCACAATCAAAGAATGCAGCTTGGCAATCCTCTAGTGTCCACAAATGATCAAACGGCTCAAAATCATGATCTAATGATTTATTGAATGAATGGTGATGATTGAAGGATTGGGGAGCAAGGCAAGAGAGACTAGAAGCTTCACCTGCAACCTATAAATAGACCCTCTCATCACACACACATGGAGGTCCTTTTCTTTTTTCCTTTCTAGATTTTTAGCCTAGTATAGTTTTTAAGCTTAATGTAATTTTTAAATCAGTTGTAATTTCTTTTAAGTAATGTAATTCAGCTCTTTTTAATGAAATTTAGTTTAAGTCAGTTATAAGCTCTCTTTTCTTTTTATTCATAAGCTCTCTTAATAAGCCAAATTGTCTCAATAAGCTAATAAGCTCATTTTAAGTTCTTTCAGTCTATAAGCTGAAATAGAGCTTATTTAATTCAGTATTAATCATACCTAAACCTTAAATCAGTTAAACTTACATTTATCATGGACTTAATTGAATTTGAGCTTATTTGGAAGAGAGATCAATCCTGGAAGGATCTCTATGGACTTAACTCCTAGCTTATTAATAAGCTAGGAGAGCTTGTAGCTGCTCTTGTGGTACCTCTTGTTTAGCTAGAGGATAAAGTAAGTCTCACCTTTAAAGTTCTTGTTCATTTTCCATTCTAGCTTAATTTTACTTATATGCTTGCTTATTGCTTATTTGCTTATTTAATTTGCTTATTAGTGCTTATTTATGTTTTATCTAGCTTAATAATCATAATTGTTTATCTGTTTTTGATTTTCTTAGTTTAGATCATAGACTTTCACATAATTGTCTTAAAAACCTTAAAAAACCAAAAATAGTAGAAAATTAGTTTAAATCTTAGATTATTGCTTAATAAGTTGTTAATTCATGTTAGATAGGGTTGTTATAAGCTAAAAATCATCTGGTATTAGGCATTTGATAAATAGATTTGATTTTATGAAGTTTTTTTAATCTGTCAATGAGTTAAAGGAGTGTTTGGTTTAAGCTACTTTGACTATCAAAAGTCAAAAGTTTTGTGCAAACCTTTTTGAGACAGCTTTGATTTTAGTTAAAAACAATAGGAAATGAGTTCTAATAAGTTAGTTTTGGAAATTTAGAAAGTTTGAACTTATTTTAAGTGTGCCAGCACCAGGGGAATCTCTCTTTGAATTTCACTTGTGCAAAATTTACTCTAAGCTTTAAAAGGCTTAGATCTTGCTTTCAATTCATTTGTGCACTCAACTTGAGTGTGTTTAAGTGCAGGTTTACCCTTAGGTAACCTGCACTACTTGGTTTACACTTGTGCCAAGTGCATCAGTACTAACAAATAGTTAGTACTGCTGTCACTTTTAGATTAGATTATTAGCTAGGTACTCATAGGTTTTAGGTTTTAAAATTTAAGTAGGACTTAGATTAGATATAGCTTAATATCAATTAGGGCTTAATTTTCATTTCCAAATAAGTTTACTATAGTAATTCAGCTGTCAAAGTCATAAAAAAGCCAAAAAGCCAAAAACAATAGCCAAATTTAAGATTTCTAGCTTATAGGTTTAGAATTTTTAGGTTAGATTAGTAATTTATAAGCTGAATACCTAGACTTCTAAAGCTTAGGTCCCAATTCAGCTTATGGAGCTTTTTAGCTTAATTTAATTTTGTGCTTATAAGTGTTCTTTCTGAGTTTAGCATTTTAATCATAAATTTTAGTGGCCTTTAAGTGTTTCTAGCTTAGGTTTCTTTTCATTCTTAGATTAAGCAACTTATAAGCTATCTAGAACACTTTTCCTTTTTAAAATTGAGCTTATTATAGCTGTTTTAGTGAAAATAAGCCCAAACCCCCACTTTCTGTGACAGCTTTTTGATAAGCTGTTTTTAAGCTTATTAGTTAGTTTCAGTATAGGTTTCTTTTATAAAAGTAGCTTATTTTTGTGTCCTCTATAAGTCCTAGTATTTAAATTTTCATAAAAGTCAAAAATATAAAAAATAGCAAAAAGGGGTTGCCCACACTCGAACCCACGACCTCACACTCATAGACCCAACATGTTAACCAGTTTGCTACATTAGCTCATCCGTCATTGTTTCTTTCCTTTAAATACTTATACACGTTTTCATTTCCCTTTTCAATAATAAGCCGTAGCTATATAAGCTCATTTGAGGGCTTATTCGTTTAGCAATTTGGTTTTTCTTATTTTTCTTGTGTTCCTGCTAGTGTTTAAGATTTACCCTGAATTTTTTAGATTTTTCCAGCTTAAATTTTATTTTTAATCAATTTTCGAAAGTAAAAATCTTAAAAAATCAATAAAAATAGAAAAAAGTTTCAGAAAAATACAAAAAAATAGTTTTTAGTTTTATAAAAAATAGCTTTAGGTTTACATCAGTCTAAATTTTTTTAAACTTTTTAGATCTTAAAAATTTCAGTGTGAGCTTTTATTTTAAATTTTAAAAATAGGATTTTAATAATAAAAATAGTTAAAAATAGTTTTCTTTGCTTTTATAATATTTTAGACTTTTCTAAGCTCAAAAATTATTTTTCCCAATTTTTAGTACTTAATTTGCTATTTTTTAAGATTTAATTAGTTTTTAATTCATATTAAATTCAAAAATAATCAAAAAATGTTTTTCTTTTTCCTAAAATTTTCTTTTGTCCTATCTTAGGTTTAGAAATTTAGTTTACATTTTTAGGGTTAAAATTTCATTACTTGCCTAATTGTCGCGTTTTATTTGTTTCCCGTATTTGTTTAATTGTTTAATTGCTTTTAATTGTTCAAATTTACTTGTTGTTTTAGATTATCAAATCATCCATTCGCTTATTCAAATCATAATCCAAGCTTAAACAAGGTTTTAATTTCACTAGTCGTTGGGGAAACGACCCGGGTGATCATATTTACCCGGTTAAATATACGTATTATATATATTATATTATATATATTTTTGAGAGTGAATTTTCCATAGGGAATTTTCTTAATTGATCTTTTAAAGTATTATATTTTATATATATTTTGGGTATATAAAACTTCAACATCAGTATCTTCATTCCTGAAGGAGCAAAGAAAAGGAGAATCCACAGGGTAAGTGAGAAACGGGAGAAAAGTCTGAATGACAAATGTGAAGGAATCGTCATCTTCAACATCAATCTCATCTCCCCCTGGGTCAAAACATTCATCTTCATTAAGCTCATCAAAATTGTTTATCACTGGCTCAGCTCAAAAATTAAGCTAATCTCAACATCCGGTGGTTCCGGAGGAGGACGAGGAAATGACGAATCAAAATGAAATGATTCAAACTCGGGAAGAGAATCATTATTAAGTAATTCTTCAAGAAAATGAATATCTCCTTCCGAGTCATAATCGTCGTCCTCAATGCCCGGTGGCATCGAGTCATCAAAAGCAAGAAATAAATCGATTTCCTCCATAAGAGAGTCACTATCCGCGACGGGGATAGGAGATGGAGAGAGAAACTCAAGAATCGTATCAGCAATTTCTAAATTAAGTTCTTCCGGCGGTCGTGGAGATGAATTATCATACAACAAATTCTTAACAAGACGGATTTCTTCCTCTAGATCAAAGTCGGCTTTCTCAATTCCCGGTGGAATTGGATCGATATGAGCGAGTTCACCGGAGAACTCCTCGAGAAGATAATCAATCTTAGGTGAAGAATCAATCAAAGTATCTCGATTAAGTAAAGATTCGATAAGATTAGACTCGGCATTAAAGGAATGCGGAACTATCTTGGTAGAAATGATTTCTTCATCATCAAAAAGAGGGTTCGAATAAATTTTGAAATTTTCCATCGAAATGTCCTCATCAGAAAGTGACTCGTCATCACTAGAGGTGAAATCGTCGTTTGAATCAAAGAGAGGATTCGAGAAAGTTGTAAAAGTCAGAGAAGTTTCATCACACTCGGGCACATCACACTCACTTTCATTAACGGAAAAATCCTCAGACTCACTTGGGATTGGGACAAGGTTTTCAACACTAGACTTTATTACTTTGTCCGATTATGTTGCTGGAATAGTGTCAAGATGCTCATCCTCCATTATGAGAGAGTCAACGGGCTCCTCGATCGGTAAGTCGGGTGTGATTGCTTTAGGCTTGCTATATATAATAGTATACTCATCATCGTCATTGTCGTAGAAAGTAGGACGATTCCAACTTGGACAATTAATATATTCTGATAGCTCTTCACTAATATTTCGCACATCTTCAAGGAGTTTACTCATCAAGTCTTGAATATCCTCTTGTTGATATTGCTCGTCCGTCAAAGCATCCTTAATTTTGCCAAAACTTTCCCAAGCTAACAATATAACCTTTGGTGTTACTCCAAAAGGTATACGACTAAACTTCCTCAAGAAGGTGCAAACGTCTTTCAAAAAGTTATCTCTAGCTTCCTCATCATTAATCATAGAAAAATTCCAATATGGATTCTTTTTAAAACTCTTCCTTTTTATTAATCCTCTCGATTTTCAGAAGTTGAAGGTAGAAAAAATTACCGGGTTGAATATCTTGGTCAAGACCGAAGGAATCACATATGGGTTAGGTTCATAGTAAGTTTGATTAATCGGTTGACATTGAAAAGTTTCATGAGGACCCCCACAGTTTTTACAGCAAAGATATTGTTGAGAAAAACTCGGTGAATTTTGTGGATAATAATTATCACTAAAGTTTTGATTGTAGCACGGTTCCGGCTCATAGACAAGCGGGACTCGTGATGTACAATCGGAACCATAGTAATGATTGTTACCACAAAAATCACAAGAGTATGTAGAGGGTTGTGGAGGTGGGTAAGAAAAATCGGGAGGTGTGTCATTATAAGAATAAGGATTTGGGTCATAGACAAACTCATTTCCGGATCCTACATTGCTATAGCCTGTAGTTTCTCCATTAACGGACCTTCACACCCACGAGCAAACCAAAAATGGTTATATGAAGACATGTCGAAGAATTAAACGGATAAGAGGATAAAGAAGATAAGAATTAAATGAAGTCAGAGGATAAAGGAGAATATTTTTTGAAATTTTTTATAAAGATAATAAAAATAAAAATAAATATATTTTTGGTTTTTTTTTTAATATTTATAAAAGAAAAGGAAAAATAAAAATAAGAAGAAAACTATTTTTGGATTTTTATATTTTTTATAAGAACGAAAATAAACTTTCCGAAGAAAGGATCTTCAAGGCTCGAATACAAACAAGTAGGAAGGAAAGAGTTAAACCGAGACGAGTACGAGCCATGTGTATGTGATTCGATAATTAATATATAGTGTATATATATATAATATAACTAAATAATAATACCAAATAGTAATAGTATAGAGAGTATCCCGTTTCATATGACAATTACTTTAGGAAAAGTAATAGTTTATTTCCCGGATGTCGTATCCCGACGAGGGATGGTTTTGTTTGATGCTTGAGTGTCGAATATTTTTGTTTTTGGTTCTAAACTAAAAATTTAATTAAACTATTTAAAAACTAGATAGCAAATAGCGAGTAATTA